>JAWPHD010005630.1:0-159596 GCA_037043455.1 Cyrtodaria siliqua | reverse complement strand
TATTGAGCAGCTTATAAATTAATCGAGGAGCTCTGTTATTTGTTTGAAATGAAAACGTTTAATAGATAAAATGCGTAAAATAATATCAACGTTGAACGTATGTTTGCATGTTATATCTCAATAACATTTAAAGGTTACTTGGATATGTAATGCGTATATCTCGTGGAGCGAGGCCAATAAAAGTATAAAAATTGCCAAAACCGCGGCAACTGTCAGAAAAGTGGGCGTGTCAGAGGGTAAAACCTGCTTTGCAAATATGGTTGTTATTAAATAAAAGCAAAATAAACGAAAGTACAATGATATAATATAAAAAAATAACACGAGTTTAATTCATGAATTTAGCAAGAAATGTAATGCAACCGCCCAAAAATGTTCTTTAAGTTTTCGCGGAATCTGTCAGAAATGACCTGTCAAAGTCAGATCTCGCAGCAGACGAGAAGTTGCGTTACCCCTCGAGATCTGGGCGCAGTAAAACATGGCTATGAACTACGACGGTATGAATGGAAATGATATGGACACTTCTGAGTCTAGAAAAAGACCTTTGGATACAGAATCTGAAAATGGGGTCACTAAAAGATCTAACCAAGGCGCAGGTTAGGCCATATCATGAAAAATTGGTTTGTTTGCGAGGGGGGAATGTTGCACTGACGTTTCCTGTTTTTCAATATGGCGACCAGAGCTGCAGCCGGTGTCTTTCTCGGTAACAGCTACAAAATTTTTCGGATTGTGATTTGTTTAAACGTTTTGTGATGCAATTTGACAGGGAAGTGATATTTTAACTTTTATTTTATGTAGTGTTGGTTTTTCTCTTAGTTTTCGTGCACGTTTTAGACTTTAATCTGTTTATGTGGTGACGTGTTTCCCTCGACATCGATTTCATGTGGAGGCATGCAAAATATGAACATGTGCCAACATAGCTGAGCTACCACCTATCGGGGAAGGTTGTTCCAATAGCGCTCATACAAACACACCTTCAGTTTGGAGTAACACTTGGTTGGAAACAGCATATATCTCTGCTGATTAATACACATTACTGGGATAACGTGGGGTCTGTGAAGGATCCAGCCTCATTTGTAATTTGACAGCTGGTGTGAAAAGATGACTCTGATCGACCTACATTCATGTTTCACTAATGTCAAGGGAAATATGATAGAATCTCAAGATTACAACAATTTTAGCATCTGGAGAGGTATTTCTGGTTTTCTTTGCACTTAAAAGCACAATTATTGAATATAATTTAGGGAGAAATTTTTTGACATTCCTGGCTCTCCAGTGAAGCGCAGTTCGACATTTGTCATTTCTTGAAATACACCCACATTGACATGTCATTCAACATCTGGACTTCTTCGTTAGTGCATATCATATTAGCTATGGCATCTAGATAATCGTTTCTCAATGATCTATTTATGTTTGTGGAAATTTTGAAGTTATTGAAGCTGGGTTGCTAGGAGTATTGCTGAATTTCATAACATATGTTTCTGGAGTGCAGTCATGTGATTCATTGTGTATTCATGTACACACTTAGTATGGCTGTACTTCGCCAATGAAATCTGCTGACTGGATTAAATTTTGAATTTGCTTTTTAAAGATTGGCAGAATTGGAAATGTTTTATTCAGGTAAACCTTTTATTCAGTATTCTATTTGTGCATAAGGTATGTTTGATAGATCGAGTTTAAAAAAAAGAGTATTTGTTAACTTCATGATTTACTTTGGTTGAGTTTTGTTTTTAAGTTTGATTGATCCTAGCAACCTATGTTTGCAGCAGTTGGTTGGTTTATAGTTTGATATGTCTAAGTTTCAGAATTTAAATGTTATATTTCCACGCAGATGTGTGTATTATTGGCTGAAACTAGTTTGTCCTTCAGAGTGTTCTGTTTGACCTTTTTGATTCACAACTGTTTGCTTGTGTGGTGGGGTAACTTAGGTAAGGTGTTCATTAGCGAGTTGCTTTTATGTCATATTGCATCACATCATTCACATTTTGGAAGCATTTATAAACCAATATTGGAATTTTCATGAATCAAAAAGACGTCTGGCCGCATGGATCATCTCCATTGATTTCACTCATTATTGAAAAACATGGATACCTTCGGCAAACATGGAGTCGTCATAATGGGATCACCATACATAATGGAGAGGACCAAGTCATATCCATTATATAACCAACTTTGGAATGAGTTTATCACTTTAATCATATTTTGTTTTAGTCTTTACCATGCATGATCATTGATTTATTTTCCTTTGTATTTTTTCATGATATCATTTTTTCATGAACTTTTCCCTGATTGCGTTTTTGCCTCAGTCAATTGAAACTCCAACATTTCTTGGCCCGGAGGTTTAGGTGGACCTTAAATTTAATGTAATTAAAGGCAGTATGACATCATCAGCTGAAGGACTGAGACTCTGTTAGCCTGGTTAGTGTACATTTGTCCCAACATGTTGCAATTTAATTTTTTCACACAAAAGCCCTTGCACAGAACCGTGTGGCCTGTAGCATAACAATCAATAACTGCATCATCTCTAAGCTTGACTGCGTGACCTTAGTCAGACTTTTCCGTATTTCACACCCAGTAATGATGGGGTTTCATACGACTGAGTCATTATATTTACCATTGCTTATGTATATTGCCATACTAAATATGTAATACTTCTTATTGCATTAAAATATATGAATTTAACTTGTAAAAATATCGAAAATAATAAAACGTTTGTGGTGTTTCTGAATTAAATATTGCACAAAATGAACCTATTTTGGAACAAGGAACCATGTCTGCATGCAGTGATACAGAATGCTCCATTTAGTATTATTTTTGAGATACATCACTTTGTTAGTATACCGGAATACCATTCAAATCTATCTGAGAATGTCTGCAGAGAAAACAGCAGATAAGTCTGCGTAGCCTCGATTAGCTTCCATTAATAATAGATTTCCAATGTAAGGCTTCGCATTTTCAGTTTTATGTACAAACGTAGACTATTAGTTTTTACTTAGATGGCAATACACATTATCCTTTATTTCATTTATCATTCATGTATATACATGTACCGTTAGATGCACATGGTCTAATCAGCTGATACATTCATCCCAGTTGTATATGTGTATACCAGCTGACTGCTGTGTAATGTCCTACACCGACATACAGGTAAACCTACATGCTGGAAGAGATAAGTGCTCTTGGTTGATGCGTAGACAGATAATCCAGTACATTGTACTTAGTGCTGTGTGCATCCACAGTGAGTTTCTGGTAACATTCTGGTACATAAATTAATTTATGAGATGAAAGTGAACAAGTCAACACTTGCATCTCAGACTGGTTTAAAGTTTTATTTGCAAGGTTTGCATCAATGTTTACACTAGGTTCAAGACATAATTGGAAAGACAAAAATTCTAATTACGGTCTGTCTCCAGGGAACTTTAAACATTAAGATTGCCTACATTTGCTTTCATAATGAAGAATGTGATGGTCTTTGCAGCCAGCATGTCATTCCAGAAAATCCCGCTAAGACACACAAAGTCCCACGTCTGCTATAGATCTATCTATAATTTTCAATAAAGGAAATTGTCGGTATCCTTCATATTGGGTAATTCTATAAAAATCAAATATTAAATTAATCATGAGCACAGCATTATATATATATCCATATATATAATATGCGGTCTTGAGGACTAGATCCTGCTTCACATGAGTGTGACGTGTATAGAACAATGTGTTATATATAGAGGAATTATTGATCGTGGAGCAAGTGAGAAGGAAGTAAAATGTGTTGCATCTTATTGTCTTAACACACAAAACATATTGTAATAGTAATCCTTCCTTCCTTTTGGTAAAATGATTTAACAGATGAATAATTGCATGACAATGATCAATATAACTTGCCATAAGTTGGGAGGGTTGGATGGGGTCGGATCGAGAATGTGGGATGTTATAGAACCATTTCTTAGCTCGCCACTTGTAGGGCAAGAGCAACCTCAGACTCGGGTGAAAAGTCTGGATATTTCAGTTGTTTGTAAAACGGGATAAGAAAGCGCATTATTGATGTTTTATAGATTTTCCATAGGACAAACTGCACAGCATTTAGAGGTATAGATGTACACAACTGACTTCTGAATATCTACTTCTACAGTATCTGGCTTGAGCATGACTCACTCGTCAATCAATCAAATCATGTAGTTAATCATCATGCTCATTGTCATGCACATGTACGTGCCTCATGCATCCCTTGTTATCCGCATCAAACTACATACATGATCAGACATACCCCATTTACCCCCTCAACACAAATTAGGGCTATACCTGCGCCTGGGTACAATTTTTTGAGGAAAAAATTGTTTTGTTAATATTATAATGCAAATTTGGGGCGGGAGTGTTGAAATTTTCACTAAATTTTACATGCTTTAATTGTGCTAAAAGTATACACCTGAACATAGCTTCTAGTATTAAATTGTGAAATATATTGAAATGAAATTGTGAAGAAATTTTTCTAACATGACATTTTTCTAATGCTCTGAAAAAATGAGAGAAAAGTGCATGCTCATTCTTGCTTTGGTTGTTGATAAGTATTTTTTGAAAATAAATAAATGATATTAAATATCTTAAGTACTATTTTCGGTCTTAAAACAATAGAAGTAATTTAATCAAGTGTATATACAGCAGTACTCACTACGCTTTAAAGATTTGTTAATTAAAACAAATATTTATTTTCACTAACATTTGAAGCTTTTCTAACAGTTCGATAAATGACTTAATCGTCACAAATTTGAATTTCATTTTGTAATAATTTGTAAAGCCCAGTGTACAAGGTTCATAATACATGGCTTTGTTGGTTGGGTTATTTATGTACATTAATTCCCAGGCTACACTAAGCCCATTTTCAATATTAATGCAGGCCTTGTATTTCAGTGTATATTATTGATTATTCAGCAACTTTACTTACATACTTAACAATTTAAATGTAAAATGTACATGAAGTTAAAATACTTGAACATTGATTTTGGCGATGGCGTTATTCCAAGTTGCCTAGTATTTCATATTGGAGTAAGTGTAGTGTTTGTTTTTTATGAATTTATGTTCATTTAACCATGGTAGATTGAAATGGCAAACTCTTCAAACAAGATAAAAGTTGCCATTATTCTTTATATTCATCTTGGATGGGTCTTTGTAAAATAACATTTATGTGGACAGTTAATTTGTGTAATCCTTGAGTTAAAAACCAGAGTTAAAACAGCTAATTGTGTAATTCTAGATTTTAAAAAAATCGGAGGTACATGCTGCTCCATAAAGGGATGGATAGGAAACAGGAAACTACCCAACCCTTTGTATCAAATTGATTCCTCTAGTTTATTTAAATGCAAGAAGGGTGGCAGTTAATTGCCCTAGATCCGACAGCACAGTTAACATCCCCATCCGTCGGACAAAGCTTGCCCAAAAGCCCTGTGTTCTTTGTCCTCGTCTCATACCCACAACCTCAAGATTAGGAGGCATTTAAGTTAACCGCTAAACAACCATGCACCAATTTCAATCTCGTTTAAATGAATGAATGATGTCGACACATATATAGGTCATAATGTGCGCAAAAAACGATGAAGAATGGAAAAATTAAATAGTGAATTATTAAAAACTGATGTAAAAATATATAATTATTGTTAAAACTATTTACATATAAGGGATGATATGGTAAAAGTAATAACTATCTATATGTAGGGCAACAAATGCCCTGGTACATAACACGTATGGGATAGAGTCTGATGTGATAGTCAGCTGATACTAAATAGTGACCGATGACCCTGAGGTAGACTGTCCTAGATTTAGTCACTTGGACTTGGTATGATAATGTTGACAACAGATTATGTCATCTCAATGTTAAATGTTTTAAAATTTAATTTTAAACAGTTTATTAACTAAGGGTTAGTTTTTGTTGCCTTTAATTAAAATTATTAATACCCTTGTGTGTTAAATGCTGGTGGGTTTCATGTATGACAAAAAGGGTACATGTATGTATATATATGGGTGTACATCAGGCTTTGGGGCTAAATGTGTTTAAAAATAAATAAACAGCTATGAAATGACCAATTTTAAACATAAACTTGTTCAAAGATAAAGATTGGACATTAACATAACAGTTTCCTTTAAAGGGATAATGTCCGTAACTTTTAGCTTATAAAACACGAAATAATTACGTTGACAAACATTAAACACTTACCATTATTAATATTACAATAGTGAGAGCGCAATAGTCGAAAGCGTTACCAACTGAGCCAAGCGGGCCATTTGCATTACTCAGTACATACAGTATGGAAAACGTAATGCGCTAATGGCTGTCACATGATCAGCAGAAGCTGTAAATATTGTGGGACCCAAATTGTTTACAAACAATAAATTGCTCGTGTTTTCATGTATACATTTCACTAATTAAAAATCAGTTAATTATGCTCAATATCTTATTACTTGAGGACAGTGTCCTTTAAACACAGCATAAGAATTAATAATTATAAATTACAACAAGTCTTAGGCCATATAAGAATCCTAAGTTATAAATAGCTATCATGCGGAGCACATCGGCGTTAAATAAACATGACTCGCGTTACAATACATTGCGATTTGTTTACGTATCTATAGTTAGGAAATACTTCATTGGGTCTTTCATTTGATATGTTCAGTGTTATTTATGTTTGTGGTTTATGGCTTATTTTGTTTTTGTCAATTTAATACACAAATAATATATTTGAACAAATCTAAAAAGAATACCAATCCTGATATACTTCCTTTAAACAAATATGGTTTAGTATAACAAATAGGGTTTTGTAACAATGAAATACAAGGCTTGCTTCTAAATTTGCTCCTGATTAAAAATATGAGTTCAGCTACTAAATGCAGCTTGTCTAACAGGGTGGAGTTAAATTTGGACCTTTTTAACATTGGCTATAAAAATTGGTTCCAAATAGAACCAAACCAAATTGATGCTTTAATAGTATCCGAATATGCTACACATCTACTGGTTACAAACAAGATCGGTAAGTTTCTACGGTGTCCTTTGGTATTCCATAGGATGGGGTGTCCAGTTAGAGAATCTGTTCGAGCTTGTTTGCTGTTAGTACAATGTGTAGCGCTTCTGTACATAGTTGTGAAAATCGTAGCTCTCATGTTTTGGGACTATATTCTGTAACATCTGTGGTAGGAACAGAATATAACAGTTACACCATAAGAACTATGATTTTTACAGGTATTATGCGCTAAAACCTTGCTAATTTATGCGATGATTTGGCATTACAAGTAGACGTAGGTGAGTTGATTAAGCGAGATGTAGACATGTTCGTCTCATCCAGACCTTGAGTGCATCTGAACCTTACATGTGTGACATGTAGGTAGTTGACACAATAAATGCTTGTGTTTTCTACCGTTCCACTCACAGAACACATCTGTGTACCCATGGCTCCACAGAATTATGTGAGAACATGGATGCATGCACAGTTTGTGTTCGGAAAGTGTTGGTGGAATATTAGAAAGCATTGTTCGTGTGCATGCAACCATTTATACCTTCTCTGAATTCTCTTGACATGCCTCCAGAGTATGATAGTGAATATTAAGTTATAAGCAGAGAAAAGGTGTACATGATAAGAAAAGAAAAAGAAAAGACAAAACATCAAACCCCTAGAAATGGTTGTATGCACATATGCAAGTTATAATTTTAATACTATATATAAATGTGTGTAAACCTATGCTACAGTATTCATGTATTTGCAGCCAACTGCCATGAATACCCAGAGGGGGAAGAAATGACCACCCAACAACCTACACCAACAATGACAGAACTAGGTACGTACCACACCATGTGTGCATGCTGTAGATGGGTTTGTGATCTGTCTCAACTCGTCCCTTGAAACAGCATAGTTAGCGCAATACCAATCGCAGAACCAAGAACAATATCATGTAATACATCTATAAAAATATCATCTTCATGTTTGATGGAAGTTTTGTTTGGCTCTAGCTTATCTTAATATCATTTTGTCTCTATCTTATCTTACCATGGAGGTCTGATTGAAATGGGGCCCGTTGATCCCATACTGATGATGATTTCTCTTTCCATATTTTCCCTGTGGTTAGCAAGGTGATGGAGCTGATCCATCACCTTGCTAACCACAGGGAAAATATGGAAAGAGTAATCTTGCTTCACTGGAACCTGGGAGCAGCTGCCACATGGGAATTCCTTTGTAATGTTACCTCATCTGGAGTTTTTCTTCTCTTGCATTTATTCTACAATGCTTTACCTTCCTTGTCAGAACTTCGCATTTTTTCCCGCAATTGTATGATGGGAATCCTAAATAACTTGGACATTGTTTTCCATATTTGATTGTTAGAAAGTATAGATTCTCATTTCTTTGTGTCACGAGAAATGATGTCATTGTTTGCACCATATGCCATCAGGGATATTTAAAGAACAAAGAAGGAAAGAGAGATTTAGAAACAGCTTGTTTGTTTGTTTGTATGTATGGAGTTTTACGTCATTTTCAACACATGTAAGGTTATATATGATGGTGTAAAGATGCGTAATACAAGTATGCGTCCTTTAGTCCAGAAATGGGCAAGTTGACATCTAAGATGGAAGCGGAGTATGCATATATTTTAATTGTAAAACATGTATTTCTTGTCTTGAATGTCGTCTGGAATGTAGGTTGTTAAGAGGCGGTTGCATTGCGGCTCATACTTCTGAAAGTGCCAGTAAGTCATGAATCTTACTTGTACATAATTATGCAGACAGTGTTGGCCTAGGGTTATTATTTAATTTTCGCCTGCCATGGTTTTATATTGCAAAAAAAGAAAGTTGTGGCATTGTGCCAGACTTGGTTTTTTCGTTCGAGTGACACCAGATTCGGTCATCCCATTGTTATATCCCATAGGTATTCATATTCGGTTTCTGTCGAGGATATTACTGTGTTTGCTTAAAATTTTCATGTGATCATTCACTTCTTCTGCTGGTGTTTCTGCACTGAGTTGTCTTCTGCATTTGTTTCCTGTGCAGAAACACATCACACATTGAGATACTTTTGGCGAACATTATTTAGATAACTGTGGAAGCAAGGTTACTGCTCAATGTCAGAGTTCATATTTTGAGAGACAGGTTAGATAGAATGAAAATAGACGCTCGTGGATCTGTTTACAATTTTGCCATGGCCATCCATTATGTTTCACAAAGCCTAAAATTAACCCTGTTTACATTTAAATGTTAATGTAAAAATTAAAACAACATGGCGGCTTTATTTTGTTTATTTAAATTGTCGTCTGCGCATGTCTGTTTCTCGGGTTCAGATGTACCAAGTAAAATGTAGGCAATTCATGGTGATTTTGTTGTTTAATTTTCAGCATCGCCAACAATCGAGCATTACTGTCTGATCTTTACTTTTATTTTGGAATAAAAACCATTATATCGTAGGTAAATAGTATACTGCATTTATATTTTGTTATTAACACCAATATTGTTAAACTGATTTTTTTAAGCCGCCCTACCCTAGAAAAATGGAATTTTCCGCCATCGCCATTTTGGTTTTCGACTGTCATAAACGTGCGGGTCAAAATGAATTTTTGGCTTTGCGAAGCTTAGCGGATATCTACAGCAAGATTGCAGACGGATCCAGGAGCGACTATTTTAATTCTATCTAACCATATCGGGTATGAAAACATATAGCAAGTAATAAAAAACAATCTATTCATATTCGACGTCTAGGCATCCTGAAATGCACAGTAGTTCCTTGTCACGGTCACAAAGAAATTGCCCTTAGCTTAGTGTGTGCCATCCCAATAATATTGAAGACACTATAATATATATATAATATATATATATGAGGGCTGTTCAAATAATACATGGACTTTTTCAATATCGCACTCATTTATTGACGTAAACCTTTGATTCATATATATATGTTGTAATCCAACTCGTATGGAATCAAATGATTTAAACAAAAAATCGATACCATATCTTATTACGTTGCAATGAATGATATATTAGGACGAGAAACCCATCTACGGAGCAGTCCAAAATGTGATGTCTTTATTTCATAACTGCATTTTGAGAATGGCTAAATAAACGGAAAATCGTCTGCAAAAATACACAAAACTAAAGTAGCATTGTCACTGGTATTCTAAAAATACAATTATGAAATTTTATGAATATTGAACATGGAGAACTATGATAAATATAAGTAGATGTTCACTTCCTTGCTTTTCAGTTTCAGGTGACCTCAGAAAATATCACGGAGCACTAAAATGTTAATAAAGTATTAAAGAATATGAACTTTTAATAAAACAAAAAGTTTAATACAAAAATGAAATACAAAAAACATACATTTTTAAAATGTTACGTATATTCTTCAAAATATATATGTTAATAAATTAAGAATACTGATATATGTTCAATAAATGTACCTTTTGGAATGACTATGCAATTGGTTTTCGAAATATTTTGATATATATTTATGCTAATCTCGATCGAATTCATATATCTTTCCGAAGCTGTGATATCATATAAAACATGATTATTCAGCAATGCTGTAAAATAGTTACTTAATGCCAATCATAAATAATACAATAATCTAATTAAATAACAATTACATCTGTTATTTATAGCATTTTTATCATAACTTAAGGTTGTTGTTGGTTTTCACGGCGACGTCATAGCACACAAATGATGTGCCCTGTGTCGGATACAGTGGGGTTGTAAAAACTTGTATTTCTTGAAATATGTGTCAAATAATTTTTTAATATTTACTGATTTGAAAGTGAAAATGTAAACCTTTCTTTCTGTTTAATTTAATTTATTCGATTTATAAAAGTGTTATAACTATTAAGTGTCCACATATTAATTGAACTGCCCACGTATATGTGAATAAAACCTATGTCACTCCCCACAATCGGTTCACTGAGGTCACGCCCCGTGTTGGTTCGAGCCCTGGCGTCGGCATGTCTTATAGGAATTTACGCCCTTCATTTCATCTCCAGCAGAGGTTGATGCCCCAATATAACCCGACCTTTCATTTCTCTGTTTTTGCTAAATCATGATTTCCCTGTAATGTTTGTTAATAAAATGTGGTGTTACCTGGTTACATGAAATGGGGCTGATTATGAAGGATAATTCTGCTAATTTGATAGATAATCTTGTCTGCTTTCGTCTTAATTATCATTCTGTCTGATGAGTTTGTGGTATTGTGTGTGTGTACCTGATCATGCACTCCAGATGATGCTCCTTGAAGCTGCATAACCTGGAGATAATCATCTGTCTTAAACAGTTCTTCGGAGATTTGATCTCATGAAACACCTTTCATGCTGGTAAAGTATGTATTGATGCCATGTCATAACTTTAGGTGTTTCTGGTAAAAAGAGAATCCAAATATATACTTGAAAGTTCTTCAAAAATGTCAAATGTTTTTCTAACATGAGGCCGAGTATAACAAATTGTTGGTTTGCTGTTTCCCTATCTACCCACGATAAAAGGCCCTGCTCAAAACTTTTTAGAGCAATTTCTTAACTATATTTGTTTTTGTTGCTATCTTCAGGTAATGTTTCTTTAATTTCTTAAGGTGTTTACTGTCCTGGCAACAACAAAAAAAATCACCTACCTACATGTACCTACCCATTTATGAAATCCTGGGTCAGGAAACAGCAAATACATATTGTGTTAGGATGGCCTGAGTGGGTATAAGTATATATGTAGCCTTGCCGGTTTCTTGTATTACACTATATTTGAAGAAATAATACTGTGAAAAATGTAATCCTGTTAGAGTTATTTTATAGTAAAGTAGTAGCTTTAATGTTACTTGGATTGGTTGGAGAAATCATATTTGTCTGCTTTCCTTAATGGACAGTCAGATCCTCCAGTCCCCCCTCCACACCCACCCTTCCTCCCCGCCCCTCAAAGGTCACTGTTCTCATACTGTATAGTTCCCACTCCTCCATGTGTGTCATGCTTTCAAGACAAGCTGACACAAATATAAATATCTATGTTTGCCCTGCTCACTGGATATGTCCCACCCGGTATCAAGTCCCCTGAATATCAGATTCTGGAAAGACCAGCTGACACAATTTATCAGATTACTTATCATACATGTAAAAGATGTTAAATAAAGACAAATAGATAATTGAATAGATTGTCAGATAACGTGTAATGAATTGCAAAACCGGTATTATGCTATATTTAAGTAAGTACATGTATATGACACATATGTATACTACACTTGCTGTAAGTGTATGCCCTGGAAGGAGATTTATTGGCAGGGAATTTTTTTGGCGGTTTTTATAGCCCTCGTTGGGTCATATTCCCAATGACAAAACATCTTTTATCCCAATTTTGAGAAGAAAATTCCCAATTGAAAGAAGAAAAAGAAAGAACACTGAAAAATAGCAAAAATGTGACAAGTATTGAATATGAAATGCTTTTAAATGCCTCTGTTGATCTTGTTGTACTGTAAACAGTATGTGAAATAAATGTTTGACTGTTTTGTTTCCCAATTTTATGAAAAATCACACTAAATTCCCAATTTTGAGGGTATGATGTTCCCTAAATGTAGAAAAAAAGCACTGATTGGTATTGTCATATGCCACATATATACGTATATGTTGCCACATATAATGTTGCCACATATATACGTATATGTCATAGGAGATAATAATTTCATTCAGTGCATTATCTAAGCAAGGCAGTGTTGAACTCTCATTATATGGTTGTGACATCGTGTATTAATTTTGATGAGTTGGCAGAATTCATTTTATTGGTGGACTCCTTGTGGTAGGTTTATTGATTACCACTATCTTGTGTTGTACCATATCAACTATTCACTTCTCTCAGTTTCTCTCAAGTTCTTTGGTTTATTGGCCTGCGGTCCAAACATTTCAATATGTTAATGAATGTCTTTTGAAAAATGGCATGTGACATTTGTCGTTTAAACAATGGCTGACTAGTGTTAAATAAACATGAAAATACTAATTAAGTATATTTTGATAAACTGATTTTTTTAAGTTCAGGGATTATAGTAATGCTATATTTTAGAAATTTAAAAGGTTTAGAATAATTATAAACTAACACTTTTTTTTTCTAAGACTTAAACTTATAACCTTTTGTAAGATTGTTAAGCTGTTTGCACTTAACAAATTGATACAATACACTTGTGAAAAACTTCCATAATGTTTGGACATTTGATTCCCTCCATAAGGTCATGTGAAGACGAGAAGTGGCATGTATGGTAGAATCATGATCAACATTGCTTTTTATGTTTTCTAATTCTGAACAATTATCTGGTACATCAACTCCAGCGTTAGAAATAGTATTCAGTCCACCATTTGAAAATCTGTAACTTTTAAGGAAACTGGTGACACTTAATGGAGGACTGGTGATCGGATCTGGAATGTTCATTCTTGTTGGTGCCATATATAGTTTTTGTGTTGGTGCGCTGAAAACCCAGCTCTATTCGTAAGGGCACTGATGACGTTTAGGAAGGGTGGTCGTGTCATAGAAGCACTGGTGTCTTGTTTAAAGAAGTCTGGTGACGTTCATAAGAGCACTGGTGACTCGTTTAAGGGAGTCTGGTGACGTTCATAAGAGCACGAGACTTTTTAAGAGAGGCTGGTTATGTTCATAAGAGCACTGGAGACTTGTTTAAGGGAGTCTGGTGATGTTCATAAGAGCACTGGTGTCTTGTTTAAGGGAGTCTGGTGATGTTCATAAGAGCACTGCTGTCTTGTTTAAGGGAGTCTGGTGACTGTCATAAGAGCACTGCTGTCTTGTTTAAGGGAGTCTGGTGACTGTCATAAGAGCACTGCTGTCTTGTTTAAGGGAGTCTGGTGTCGTTCATAAGAGCACTGGTGACATGTTTAAGGGAGTCTGGTGTCGTTCATAAGAGCACTGGAGACTTGTTTAAGGGAGTCTGGTTACGTTCATAAGAACACTGGTGTTTAAGGGAGTCTGGTTACGTTCATAAGATCACTGGTGTTTAAGGGAGTCTGGTTACGTTCATAAGAACACTGGTGTTTAAGGGAGTCTGGTTACGTTCATAAGAATACTGGTGTTAAAGGGAGTCTGGTGATGTTTTAAGAGTACTGGTGACATTCATACAAACACTGATGACTTGAGAAGGGCTGGTGACGAGACATTTTAGAGCACTGATGACCGTTATGAAGGGCTGGTGACGATTTAGGAAAGGGGATGTGATGTTTTTAGAGCACTGGTGACATGTTTAATGGAGTCGGGTGACGTTCATAAGAGCACTGGAGACTTGTTTAAGGGAGTCTGGTGACATTCATAACAGCACTGTAGACTGGTTTAAGGGAGTCTGTTGACGTTCATAATAGCACTGGAGTCTTGTTTAAGGGAGTCTGGTGACGTTCATAAGAGCACTGGTGTCTTGTTTAAGAGAGTCTGTTGACGTTCATAATAGCACTGGAGTCTTGTTTAAAGGAGTCTGGTGACGTTCATAAGAACACTGGAGACTTGTTTAAGGGAGTCTGGTGACGGTCATAATAGCACTGGAGTCTTGTTTAAGAGAGTCTGGTGATGTTTTAAGAGTACTGGTGACATTCATACAAACACTGATGACGTAAGAAGGGCTGTTGACGAGACGTTTTAGAGCAATGATGACTTATGAAGGGCTGGTGACGGTTTTAGGAAAGGTGATGTGATGTTTTAAGAGCACTGGTGACATGTTTAAGGGAGTCGGGTGACGTTCATAAGAGCACTGGAGACTTGTTTAAGGGAGTCTGGTGACATTCATAAGAGGCTGAGCACTGGTGTCTTGTTTAATGGGGTCTGGTGACATTCACAAGAGCACTGGTGTCTTGTTTAAGGGAGTCTGGTGACATTCATAAGAGCACTGTAGACTGGTTTAAGGGAGTCTGTTGACGTTCATAATAGCACTGGAGTCTTGTTTAAGGGAGTCTGGTGATGTTTTAAGAGTACTGGTGACATTCATACAAACACTGATGACTTGAGAAGGGCTGGTGATGAGACGTTTTAGAGCACTGATGACTGTTATGAAGGGCTGGTGACGGTTTTAGGAAAGGTGACGTGATGTTTTAAGACACTTTAAGGAAAGGCTGGTGGTTGTCATGCTTGCGTTTAAAGGGACACTGTCCGTAAGTAAGCAGATATTAGGCATAGCCAAATAACATGAACATAGACCCAGATAAGTCAATAGTAATACATTAAGTTTGAAAAAAAAAGGATTTATTATTTGTAAACAATGTGGGACCCACACTATTTACAGTTTGTGCTGATCACGTGACATCCATCAGCGCAATAGGTTTTCTATACAGTATGTCTTGCGCGATACATCTGGCCGTTATCTCATTTGGGAGCGAGCTCGACTATTGAGAAGTTTCTATTATTACCTGCAAGTTTAATTTTAGTGTGGGTTACGAGTTCAACCCCACGAAGCTGTTCTTATTTTTTTGTACCGCTATTGAATTCCGTCGAACAATCTTGGTTTTATTTAGTAAATATTTAATAATGTTTGGTGTGTTATGTTCGTTAACGTAATTATTTAGTGTTTTATAAGCTAAAAGTTACGGACATTGTCCCTTTAAGGAAGCGCTAGTGACAAAAAGAGTAATGGGGATTTCTAGAAAGGGTTAGCAACTGTTTCTTCCTATTCTTTAGAGAATTCATTACATTTATAAGTAGAAATAATGCATATTGTGAAATCAAGATGCATTCTTAACATACCAGCGTTTGATCGATAATCAGTGTATTGCGTAAGTCTTGGAAATGGTTTAAAAGCAGCATCTGTTGGGTAGGTTAGTGCTTGTAGCTTCTGGAACTTGTTCTGCCTTTAAGAGAACTCAATGCCTTATCTCTTAATAATGTGCCTGATTATGCAGAAATCAATTTTGTAAAATTGTCGCATGATAAAACCAGAAAGTTGATCTTGTTTAAGGATCTATAATGTATTTTGTTACTCAAGTATCAAAGTAGTCGGATAATGAGTGTTCATACTTAGTCTTTATAAATGTTCATGTTGTGTTGCTATGGTTACCTATCAGGTTTATGGAAAGTGAAGATATCAGGAGGCACGTGATTTATTACTTGAAAAAAATATGATTTCATTGCATAGTGTTTTAACTGAATACCAAAGTTATTTCCAAATGCACCATTTGAGTATGGTCCAATCCATGATTCCATAAGCGCTTTATGATAAAAAGTAGATTCAGTATTTGGGTTGTTTTATGACCCAAAATGAGAGAAAAGGTTGGTTTGTTTTTATATGAATGAGCGCTTATAATTAAAAGTTTTCTTTCCGGAAATTTCACAAAGCCCATTTCATGTTTTACAGTTGTAGTTTCCAACATTTGAAAGCTTAAGTCCCAGGTATCCCGACACTTGAAAGTTGTAGTTCCCACCAAATTTCAGACATGCCAGATTTATTATTTCCTTTATTTGGAAATAACCTGAAGGCTTGCACTGGATTGTGACATTCCCCTGCAAGGTGATGGGAGGGAAATGTCAAGATTAAACGTGTATGCGCAGTTGTTTTGATAATTTTGTCGGTTACACTACTACGGTCAGTGAGCTAGCTGATTCAGTGATGCGTGGTAATGCTGCTGTTGCTGGCGAGTGACGCACAAGACTTGTGTGATTCACGTCATCATGAGACATCTTATCTGTGCTGTATGGTTATTAGTAACACTTCAGACTCGGGTAATTTACATGTGACACCTCGATTTATCCTGGAATATTGCTCTTGGCTACTTTCATATTTACAGACTCCACCTAGATAGACATGACACATGAGGTCATCCGCTGTAAAAAAAACTGCAGGGCAGAATTTGCATTGTATAAATGACGATGTACATATGTACAAGTTAAATAAAATATATGTTCTATTCTGTGATGTTAGTGGAGAAAAACATCGGGCCATTTAAAAAAAAAATCACATCATTTTGTCATTCTCATAACAGGTCATTAATTATAACCCTCCGTCGTAAATGGAGTGTCTACTATAGAATTTGCAGAAGGTTCAAGTACCATTCTCCATTCCTTATTTTATCTCGGATGTTAAGGGATTATGAGCCTGGCATGTTCATTCCTGTTTTACCCCATATAACCTTTCTTGTATTGGTGCACGGTAAAAACCCAATGTAATTTTATATTGGATTTGCAAAAAAACATTTGCCATAAACAACGTAGGTAAAAATAAGAATAGGGTCGATCGGCCATGGAGAAGCACAGATTTGTGTGTGTGTGTGTATTGCATTGTCAGTTTGCTCTTATTTGGCACAGAGATGGCAATTTTTACGTACAGCTCGTAAATGCTTGTTTTGGACATCAAACATAACATTGCATTTGCTATAGGGAATCTATAGGTAATCTGTTTTAATAAACAAATCACATTCAAGAGCATGAGTTTTTTATCCTCCCTTTTGCTAAGTAATGGAATTCCGTACCCCTATATCCGTACAATGTATTAGATCTCTAGCTCTTTCAGTTTCAGAGTATGGAATTCAAAACCCCTGGCCCCCAGAAAGAGGTCCTGCTATAGCCATGTATATATACATGTAGGTATTGTGTTGGGAGTTGATTCTCGATAAGCGGATCAACATTTCAAAGTATTTAATGGCAGTCATGAATGACTTTGTTGAAGCCTTATTTTCAATAAATCCCTAGGACAACTTTATAATTGCCTGGATCAATATTGACAATGGTGACATGACAGTGAATATTTGTGCTGAGTGTGCTGTATTCAGGAAGATTGTGTGACAGGTGTGTGTATAACTATTAGGGGTGATTATACACCATGTCAGGTGTGGGTGATGTGTAAAAATGATAACCTGTCAGGCAGGTTGAATTATATGTCTACCTTCACACTACATACATACACCCACATATTACCTATTAAACTTGAAAATTATGTGTCAAGTAGACAAGTACCTTTATTGATGGTTCCCACATTTAATTTCTAGGTCAAGGTTTACCACATTGACCATTTGCTCCATTGTAGTCTAAGAGTTGTTGGACAACAAGGTGTAAATTACTATCATACATTTATTTGGCTTAACTCTGAAATGGATATGCTTGATTGACAGGTTGGAACTATGTAAAAATTCACTGCTCTGTACCATATTATTACTGATCCATGTATGATGATTTTCGAGGTGACACTTTTGAATCTTCCGCATTATCTTAATTGCCAAGGGAGTCTTTTTACATTAGGCCACACTTAAACATATCTTAGTTTGGCCAAACCTGACCTTAGATTTTTCAGACGAGTAGAGGGGTAGAAAAAATTGTTCTATTTTTCTACCATGTCCAACTGCGTGTTTGGACACTACTTTTTTGTAATGATTAAAGATGATTTTAGTATACTGAGTGTGTATTGCAATGTAAAAGATCTTAAATTTGTAGGTACAATTCCTATCTAAAACAACTGATAAACCAAATTAATAAAGATGATGAGGAAACACTTTGTTCCTTACAAAAAAAAATTTGGAGTCGGCTTGATTTTTTTGGATAGGCCGCGTTTGGGCAAACAAACATAGTTTTAATTATGGCCTTAATATCAAATTAGTAAATGTTGGCACAGTTACTGGTAACCCTAAACCAAGGTAATTTATAAATTAAGTCATATTTATCAAAAAGAAAATAAGAGAATTTAGTATGTATTCCCTAAAAGTTTCTTGTGCAGATATTATTTCACAAAGTGATGAAGAGATATCTAAACTAAATGGGGAATGTATTTGCTAGCAACCAGTCTCAGATCGCCCCATATCACTTAGCCATATGCAGCTTTCCCTGCATGCCCCATGACACTTGCATGCATGCTACAAGAACCGAGTCACGCAATTCCAGAAATGCAAGTTTTCTCAATTATTGATTAAATTAAAACATTAACTGTTCTGATCTCAGACTTGTTGAAGCAGGTTCAATTTGTTGAAATATTTACCGCTGAACAATTTTTTTATGAGCCTCGAGGTGATTTGGCTTTTTTTTTTATGACAGTCGTATTTTTGCAGTTTTAAAATGCTGTGGTAAACTGTGCATTATTCCCAAGTTTCCACTGGGTGCAATAATGAATTATATTACAAATGTTGAAATAATCAGATTTCACGCAGTTACTAAATTTTGCTATCGGTTTACATATGTTTCAAGAAAAACTTATTTGAAACTCATAAAATATAGAATCATTTGTACAACAAAAATTTGCTGCGTTGCCAAATTTTCCAAACCAGAAGGAACATGAGGCCAGATTTAGTGGTTATGCACCTTTGATGTGAAATTGAAACACGTTTTGATGGTTTTATTGTGGAAATGGCTTGCAGAGAGCTTGTTTTTGCGGTCGGTGTTCGTGCGTCAGTACGTACGTCTGTTCAGATAATGTCAAAAGCCTTTGTACTCGGTATGTTTATCTGACTTAAGCGCCAGACATTAACCAAACTGCATCAGTATGTTCCTCTTAACGTCCTGACATGATGAACGAGTATCCGTAGCCGACCTGTTAACGTTGCCTTGTAAACCATTAAAGTGTCTTTTAAGTGAGGAATTGTTGATTCCTAAGGATGGCGGGAGGTGTACAGTACTGGTTCTACCCAGGATAAGTGGGTGGACTGCCTCCACCACAAAAAAAATAATAAAAAAATACCGTCATATATAACCTTACATGTGTTGAAAATGACATAATACACCCTCAAAACAAACAAACTGACATAGAACTCTGGTATGACAACATAAATGATGAGTTAAGAGTGAAATCGAGTGGATGTGATCAGACTATCAATATAGTGTAAATGAAAGTATCATTTGCTCGATCACCTTGAACGTGACCACACCTCCCACGTGGTGTCTGGCACTCTACTGTATGGCCAACGTGGCTACTACCTCCTTATTGTATGATTAATCCATAACTGGTACTAGTGTCTAGCATGTCCCCTCAATGGTTATATTGATTTATACATAACTTGAGCGGTGATATATCAATTATATAGTGGTTGAACGTGGTACTTTTTATTTCGAAACAATAATGGACTTTTATACAATTGTTTAAATTTTCTGAATTGCATACTTTGTCCTTCTTGAGATTAAAACACTTTAATAATTTCTGTAGTTCTTTTATCATGTTGTCAGTGATGGTTTGGCAGGAGCAGGTATGGGTCAGTGGTAGCACAGTTGGCATCGAATCCTGAGATCACAGGTTCAAGCACCACCGCGACCGTGCAACCGTGTTTCTTCGATGTGTCCTTGGGCAAGACACTTTCCCTTAGGCTCATCTGTCAGATGGAGATTTAAACTGGTCAGTCCTGTTTATTGGAGGCCATTTTCTGAGCACGTTAAAAAGAAATTAGTAATATATTTACTCTTAAGAGTAATGTGTATCCTTCCCATTTCTCACCTGCACCTAACGTAGGCCATAACTTGAAAAAGTATTTGACCTATGTTCATGAAACTTCACACATACATTCATCTTCGCCTAACGGTATCTGCTACAGTAAGAATGTACTGCAGTAAGAATCTTAACCCAAGGAATGTTGTTACTCATGTCAAATAACTGACTCATTTTTTTTCAGAGTTATGCCCCCTTTCATAATACAAGCTCATAACTGATTGTGCTTGCTGAAATAAGCCACAGTTCAGTCAAGCTTCACATATTGCTTGGGTGTGGTAAATGGAAAGCCTTAAGAATAATACATTTTCCCACAATAATTGGAAATATAATGTGTATAATGTTTGTTTTAGATAGTGCATGTAGTTAATAAAATAATAATACTTCTGTTTTACAAAAATTCAAATTTTGTAAAAGGCAAACTTGTTTACCATGAAAGAATTGAACTGAATGTTGTTTTAACAGCTCATCAACACCGTATAGGGTAAATAGGGACACCCAGACTGAGTGGAAGGATACATTGGAATCTCGACACCTGTCCTACTCCTGCTAACGAAAAGATTCCTGTGGATTTTTCCTACTCTTGTTAACGAATAAATTCCTATGGACTTTTATCTGGCAGACGTGGCTATCTGATGGACGAGGCCATCTGGCGGACGAGGCCATCTGGTGGACGAGGCTATCTGGCAGACGAGGCTAAGGAAAAACGTCTTGCCCAAGCAAACATAGCCGACACCCAGTGGCACTGGTGGGACTTAAACCCGGCTGATCTGATTTCAAGTCCACCGTGCTGCTATCCACGCCAGCCTATGAAAGAAAGCTTTGACTGTGTTGCTCTACAATAATCTAAATTGTAAATGAAGAATTATTTGTCTCAAGATTGCATCATATCATGGAGCAAATCTCTGTTGCCTGGCGGCCATGTCTGCCTTCAAGACTTTATTAATAGCCTAAATATATTGTCTGTCTGCATATAGCTATTGGCCTGTGTGTAAGCATTCTGAGTGAATTGTCTGTCTGCATTAAGCTATTGGCCTGTGTGTAAGCATTCTGAGTGAATTGTCTGTCTGCATTAAGCTATTGGCCTGTGTGTAAGCATTCTGAGTGAATTGTCTGTCTGCATTAAGCTATTGGCCTGTGTGTAGGCATTCTGAGTGAATTGTCTGTCTGCATTAAGCTATTGGCCTGTGTGTAAGCATTCTGAGTGAATTGGTTGTCTGCTGCACAGGTACGGGTTTAAAAAAAAATAAATTATATTCTATTAAAGGTCTGCTGTATGCATATTGCTTTACCTGCCCTGTGTGTAAGCATTTTGAATGCAATGAATCTGCATATAATAATACATGTATCATACATGTCCTGTGTGTATATGTTCTGAATTCATTGTCTGCATATAGCATACATGTCCTGTGTGTAAGTGTTCTGAATGCATTGTCTGCATATATCATACATGTCCTGTAAGTGTTCTGAATACATTGTCTGCTGTCGGCTTATAGCATAACCATGCTGCATGTAGGTATTTTGAAAGCATTGTTTGTTTGCATATAACATACCTGCCCTGTGTGTAAGTGGTCTGCATATAGCATAATTGGTTAAAACAGTCTTGTATAGCCATCATTTCCTGTGTGTAGATGTTCGGAATGCATTGTCTGTCTGCATATGTCATGTCCTGTGTGTAAGTGTTCTGAATACATTGTCTGTCTGCATATAGCATACCTGCCTTGTGTGGAAGTGTTCTGAATGCATTGTCTGCATATAGCATAGATGTCCTTTGTGTAATTGTTCTGAATGCATTGTCTGTCAGCTGCTGTCGGCATATAGAATACTGGCCCTCTGTGTATAGGTGTTCAGCATGGGATGTAACTGCATTATCCAAATCCAATTATCTATGCAACAGATGTGTTCCAACAGTGAAACTGGATTTGAACTTGTTAGTCATTACCCGTTCAGATTGATTTTTCTATGGTTTTCTCTTCTGTAAGTCAGCCACATTAGGCTGCTGTTTGCGTCTTTCTGTCAGGTTATAGATTATTGCTCTGAAAATAAATTATTTCCCGGAGACATGTTCCCTCTCAAATGTTCAACCTCTGAAATGTTCCAGAAAGGGAGTGATGAACAAAAGGAATATTGACACACTATTATATGACCTAGTATTCATCTGTCGGCATCCCATGAAACTTCATATTAGTTGTTCCACATTGTCTGAATTTCTGGGCAAAGCTTTGCTACATGTATACCATGTGATATAGTCATGTGATATGTCATGTGATATGTCCCGTGATTCCATTATGACATATCTGTTCTAGCCTGGAAGCTGTTCCCAATTGATGCAGCAGTTTTAGACTAGGATGCACTGTACAATTAAGAACACGAAGTATGAAAATGAAAGATACATGTAACACTCATTATTTTGTGGTTGTTCTAGCATTTCTGAATTTAATTTCTTCGCAAACAATGGGGAAGTGTTGCGTTTTTGGCATTGGTAAATGCTACCTTGGTGAGAGTCGTTAATATAAGCAACAGCAGTAATGGCAGATGTAAGAGGGAGAGATAATTGTTCAGGTATGGTGTCTGGCATTTTGATGGCTCCTGGAGCATTCCATGAATTACATGTGTATTACCCTGGCTTACTCTGGTACCATCAACTTTGGTTGTCAACCTTGTGGTTTAAGTAAGTTGGTCAGCATAAAGATGAAACTACATGTATATAAAAAGTGCAGATGATCTAAGTTTATCCACTTGCTAAATTGTCTATTACCTCTGACCACTTTCTAAATTGTCTATTACCTCTGGCCACTTTCTAAATTGTCTATTACCTACGGCCACTTCCTATATGGTCGGTTACCTCCGGCCACTTTCTTAATTGTCTATTACCTCTGACCACTTTCTGAAATTAAACTACATGTAGTCTGGAAAAGTTCATTTTCCATTATCTTTGGTTCAAGTGAAACCATTCTCCGACTTTGTGCTTGTTTTGTGCTTATACGTTTTTTCTTCCTGCACCTTCTCAGTTGTAATTTGTTTTCTTTCAAAAGCTGACCATTTTTACAATACACTATCATACACCAAACTAGTACAGAA
The DNA here is from genome assembly GCA_037043455.1 of Cyrtodaria siliqua. NCBI lineage: Eukaryota > Metazoa > Mollusca > Bivalvia > Adapedonta > Hiatellidae > Cyrtodaria > Cyrtodaria siliqua. The sequence continues at coordinate 136,164 of JAWPHD010005630.1, read as the reverse complement.
GATCTTGATAGATTGTCATCAGGAAGACTCTGATGTTGCAAGAACAGTTCTGAGTCAGGGCTGGTACATGGTACAGTTTGGTGGGTTTACATTTTGCACTCCAATTGAGTTGAACAAATGAACAGTGTTTTCAACTGTTTAACAGCTTAGGTCATGGGGAACAGTGGTAAGCAAAAAATGACAATAATGGAGATGAAAATGATTATATCATGTTCTCGATCAATTCAAAGCCATGGTATCCAGTTTCCCGGCCACATAGGGGTAGTTCTACTTCCTATTGTGACAACAGTTGGCTATTTCTTTGGTACATTGCCAACTGGGGCCTAAATTAAGTTCATAGCACAGCATTTATCTGCAGACAGTTTTAAAATAAGTAAGTGTACATTGACACGAGGTGTTAACGTCTTCGCAGCATTCTACTGATACCCAGGAAACGTGAGTGGTCTGCCTCCACCACAAAAAATCTACCGTCATATACAACCTTACATTTGTTGAAAATGACGTAAAACACCATACAAACAAACAAAATCAAACAAAACCAACTGAATTATTAAACTAAATTGTGTGGAATTTCTGAACTCATATTGATAATGATAATGTTGTGTTCTACAGCAGTTATTCTGTGAAGATCCAGATTTGTTTTATATAAGCAATCGCAGTGTATGAAAGCGAGGATGGCCTCGGGGGAAATTCAGTAAACAAGAGAAAGATTTGCTGACATAGTCCGTGTAATTAAACCGTTACAGTTATTGGTGTTAATTCCATTAGTCCTTTAACTGTCCTTCACTTAACTTAATCTTTGTAATAAGTAGTGTAAACCGGATCTTCTACTTATTTGTTGTATAGAAAATCCCATGGAACACAGGTCATTAGGCCATTGATGTAAGCACAGCGGCACTGCTGGGCTTCAATTATTAAAACACACATGCCACCATGCTTAAAGGTGACATCATCTCAAAACAGTCTCTCACTGAGGAATTTTCAAACATCAAATATCAATCCTTTTAATCAAATTTAATCTTGAAATTACAATTTCACACCCCTTGTGCTATGAATAATGCAAGGTGTAATCCAAAAAATTGACAATCTGGCATCGTAGAATCATGAAATAAATGCTCTATAGCTGAAAAGGGCTAGGGCTAAATTGTACCACTATATTTAGACAGTCGCAATTCGGATAATCTTCGATCAGTTGATCACATTACTTGCACTGTGGGAGTGTAATAAAGCTGTGGCATAAATATAATACACCAGTGTAATAAATATGCAAATAAAGGCTCTAGTCATGACTCGATCTTTTCCATTCATTGGATTGGGATGGGACCAAAATTCAGCCCCAAATTGGGCCTAGAAAAATTGTAATTGATGTGTAATTGGAATTTATCGCCAATTTCTTAACCAAAAACGACGAGGCAATTCTGTACGCGAAAGACCAAAGCAAAGTATATACATGTAGGCAGCTACATTTAAAAATGTATGTTGTGTGGTATTATTTGAGTTGATTCAAAAGAGGAATCTTAAATTCGTGTCTATTTAGTATTGAATTTTTTGAACTTGTGGGATAAAATTGCTACGATGCTCAGCAGAGCTTATAGTTTTATCTAAATAGTTTTCAGAAAATCTTTACAAGTCAGGGCAGATTTAATGTCCCAACTTAACCGGAAGATTTTAGCTCTACTGGCCAAGAGCCAGCAGAGCTTATAGGATGGTGTGTTGTCCGTCGTCCGTCAGTTAACTTTCACTTCGTTAAGACTGTAGGGCTTTCATTTTTCATCCGATCTTTACCAAACAGATATCAGTGAAAACTCAGACAAGTTCGAAAACCAGCCAGATCCGACGAGTAACAACGGAGTTATGACCCTCGATTTATTTAAAAATGCTATATTTTGCCTCGAGACAATAGGGCCTTAATTTTTCATCCGATCTTTACCAAACTTTACCAGATTGTTAATATCAATGAAAGCTCCGACAAGTTCACAAACCAGGCAGATCGGACCAGTAACAACGGAGTTGTGGCCTTTGATTTAGTTCAAAATGCTATATTTTGCCTCGTTAAGTCGATAGGGCCTTCAGTTTTCATCCGATCTTTACCAAACTTTACCAGATTGTTAATATCTATGAAAGCTCCGACAAGTTTGAAAACCAGCGGGCCTGGATTGTCTGAAATATGCTATTATTTTGGCCTCATTAAGGCAAAAGGGCCTTTAATTGGCCGGATTCAGATAAATTTAACAGGGATCAGTACCAAGCCTAGTTATACATATCAGAGCATTTTGGCAGAGTTATGGCCCTTCGAATGATATTTGGCAAAGTTTGTGTATTAAAACCTTTAAAGGCCATAACTCTATGGCAGATCGTCCTTGCCATAACTTGACAAGGACGATCTGTATCGAGCCTAGTTGTGCATATCATCGCCATATTCTGGTTGAATGATTTTCGACAAGAGTTTAAAGGTTTAATAGACAAACTTTGTCCAGATTAGTCCCTTTTGAAGTCCTTGCCGGATTTCAATGAATCGTGTGGGGATGATCAGTACCAAGCCTATTTGCACCTATCATTGCCGTGTTCTGGTTGAATGAATTTTGGCAGAATTATGATCCCTTAAAATTTAATACACTAATTTTGTACAAACTAGTTCTCCTGAACCTCTGGCTGGATTTCAACGAAACTTGGCAAGGATGATCAGTACCAAGCCTAGTTGCGTATGTTGTCCATGTTCCGGTTGAATGATTTTTGAAAGAGTTATGGCCCCTTATAGATAAACTGTATCTTTAGCAAGTAGAGCATCCACATGCCCTCTTGGGCCTCTTGTTTTTTTTAATGGCAGGTCTTGCATATTTTTCTTTTGTGTCAACATTCAAGAGTGCAGCAGTTCCTAAAATCTCTTAAAATATGCCTTTAATATTAATCGTATTCTTCATTTGGCAACCTTTTTGTGTTGAACTGTAAGGACTTAACGACAGATAACACAATGTTGGCATTGTCATTCCTCCACTCCATGATCAATATAGCACCGACTCATCATTCATAGTTGCAGACATAGAAGCCAGTTAACTCTGTCAGCAGATGATCTAAATAACCAGACATTTGTGACCCTTGGTTTTCTTGATGAGGTCGGTATCTGTCTTTCAAGACTTCCTGTGGACCATGGACAAGAATTCTCAGGGGTATAGACTGAGCTAAAGTGAAAAAAGAAATTGTCATCTTCTACTTACCCGCCAGACCATATGTTTCAAGCACCAAGCTTACGTCTTTTTATTGGGGGATGGGGTAGGGGGGGAGTGGGGGTGGGCTAGGGGGTGGATTAGAGAGAGGGAAAAAAAGAAAAGCTAAATTAACCTACAATGTACTTTCACTGTTTTTTGTTTGGCCTTTAGTGGAAACACCAATTTCTTTGACCCTGACTAAATTTTTTTATCTTTCGCATACTTCATAGTAGTAAATTTTAAGGTATTTTATACCTTTTGAAGAGCAATGCTTTGTAGATGGGGAATTTTCCAGTGTTTTTTCATTGATATATTCAGTTGGTGTCATTTGCAACAGCTCGATCAATTCATGGATATGGAATGTTTCTAAAAGGAATCCATATTGATTACGTCATACATAACATGGCGGCGCCTTAGATCACAGGGTAGGGCCAAAAGGCATTGCCAATCAGAATCAATATAACATCAGAGTTTTGCAACGTCATTTAGCCGATTGTTCTAGACTATCCAAAGTATTTATGTGAAAGCGCTGATTTTAACTTCATAAATCATATGTATTGGAAGTAACAAACATGCAATGCGAATCATTCGTCAACACTAATAGCTAATAGCCATGTTGTTTATATAGCAACTGTACTTTTTTCTCTCCCGTTTACTTCCAACTAACAAAATGCCAAGTTTTGAACGTCAAAGTACATACGAGGCTTGATCTCGAAGAATTGTGGGATTGGCCGGCTGTACGATTGGGTGTGTGTTAGTAAATGCGAGAAATGCAGTGTCATGTCGAAAAGTAAATTGAGGTTTCTGATTTACTAAGGTGTTTTTATTGATCCTATACACAGAATGGTATGATATAAAGAAGGTCTTCAAGAGAAAGGTAGTCAAGGTTATCCGACATAATCGGAAATCAGTCTTGTAATTCATTTAGTTTAAGACTGAAATATAAGGCAGTGCCTCTTTTATTTCTATGTCTACATGTTTCTCTGGCACAAAATGTATGTGTATTACAATGCGGGCTTGTCAGAACACACGGCCTGTTTCGGCGGGCCTTAACTACTCGCCAAATGTTTTATTGATCAAATGAAAGCCTGTAAAGCCAAGAATGGCTGGTAGAACTTGACTATTGATTGATCGGGCTTGATTCACAGTTGTGGGGGTTATACTCTATACAAATGTATATTGCTTAACAGTTCAATATGTGTATTGGTTCGTGTATATTCCCATAGGGAAGTATGGCACTCCATGTGGTCTTGTGTGTTACTATAACATAAAACATTGCTCCTCACTATGTAATCAAACTGTGATAAAATGCAAAGAAAACTGCTCGTTCCTGAAACAAGTAATCCTAAAGGAAGTTTTTGAGAAATTATTTTGATTATTTTCTTACCTAATGAACTTAACTCTGTGAGATTTGTTTTGATTTATATCGCTTTTAATTTGATTATACTTTGAGGTGTAACTGTAACACCACTTAAACCACAACTCTTCCATACCAGCCTAGCCCAGAACACAATAACCTGCTCTTGGGGACAGTTTTCGGTCTCTTATGCCCAGTGTTTTTCCCCGCATTTTAAGGACAAAGTGTCCGTCCCTGCAGATCTCATACATTTAAGACCGCTTTATATTGGATAATTTCTGTAACCAGAAGATTAATGGAAAAATTGTGAATTGTTCATACAAACTTCACATTTCAGAAGGAATAGGAGGATTAATATTAATGGCAAAAAAACAAACCCTAAAAATAATATTGCCTTAAATTTCAAGATTTGAGAACATGTTTGGGACCTCCCTTTATGTAAATCAATCTCTCTCATAGGATAACTATGGGTTTACATTGGTAGATTTTATTTAGTTGCCAAACTTACCTATCGCTGAATAACCTTTTGTGTTGCATGTTTAACAAGACTGTATACACAATTTGCCTATATACGGCTTGTCATGTGTATGGTATATCGGTTTTGTTTGCATACATGTAATAAGTACACATATGCTATTTTGTTTAGGTAACGCAAGAAGATCTAATTTATGGTCGCTATATAAGATTACACTGAAATATATTATTTGTTTCATGTATGGTTAAAGTACTTTCACTTTACAGTGAAGTATAAAGACCTTATTATACAAAGTGCTTGAATGATTGATGAGAAAATGAACAAAATAAAGTTCAGGTATATAACTGAATATAATCATGTATGTACATGAATTAAATGAGTTATAGTACATTTTAACTGTTTAATCAGGATCAGATCTAAATAGTTTTAGTGTAATTTGAGACCTGGCATCTACAATTCCCCTTAATTTAAACACAATCAAGTGTTATTTTGTGTGCGATTATTTTCGTTATACAATAGAATATACTGTTTGTGTAAGATTTGTCGAATGGGGCTGTATACTCGTTCATGCCCAGATAATTGACGGGCACTTGAACAGCAGGTCACCTGTGAATATAACCGAAATCCTGTATACCATTTTCATGGCATACTATCAAAATATAGCCTCATTAGTATTTAATGGGTTCAGTTCATGGTTATGATTTACCTGTAAACTGCTGGGAATTCTCACCTGCAGGAGCCACAATGAGAATGTTTAATAAGGCAGAGATATTAATTTTACTAGAAAAGTTATGAAGCTTAGGATTGTCGTAAAAACAAAGGATTTACTTTAAAAAAAAAAAGAGAAGATTTTGTAAAGTGTTGTGCTGAAATCTTTTCATTAAATTTACATTATATATACCAATCATAGTTTAAAGATTTTGTCTTTTTCTCTGCTTGATGATTTAAAAAAAGTTTTTTTTACAAGAATAATTATCATTGTCGAAAAAAGGAGGGATTTCTAATTTTTAGCTCTACTGATCAGAGATCAGCAGAGCTTATGCTGTGGTGCGGCGTCCGTCGTCCGTCCGTCCGTCCGTCCGTCCGTCCGTCCGTCTGTCTGTCCGTAAACTTTTATTTGTAGCAACTTCACAGCTGAAACTACTGGATGGATATTCATGAAACTTTACAGAAATGTTGCCCATAAAGTCTAGTTGATCCTAGCAAAAATTCATGTTGATGTGAAATCCAAGATGGCCGCCAAAGCTAAAAATAGAGTTTTAAAATACAAGTTTGTAGCGACTTCTTCTTGAAAACTATAAGTGATATTGATATGGGACTTTTTCTAAAATGATCAGCATGACATGATGTTGATCCTAGTCAAAAATCGTTTTGATTCAACGTTAAACATGGCTGCCAGCGGCCATCTTTGTTTACATAGAGTTATATAGTAAATGTCCGTAAACTTTTATTTGTAGCGACTTCACAGCTGAAACTACTGGATGGATATTCATGAAACTTTACAGAAATGTTGCCCATAAAGTCTAGTTGATCCTAGCAAAAATTCATGTTGATGTGAAATCCAAGATGGCCGCCAAAGCTAAAAATAGAGTTTTAAAATACAAGTTTGTAGCGACTTCTTCTTGAAAACTATAAGTGATATTGATATGGGACTTTTTCTAAAATGATCAGCATGACATGATGTTGATCCTAGTCAAAAATCGTTTTGATTCAACGTTAAACATGGCTGCCAGCGGCCATCTTTGTTTACATAGAGTTATATAGTAAAAACTTGTAGCGACTACTTCTCTGAAACTACTTGGCGGATTGTCATGAAACTTTACAGGAATGTTGCTCTTGATGTCTAATTGATCCTAGAAAAATTTCAGGTCGGCCGGAAATTCAAGATGGCCGTCACAGCTAAAAATAGATTTTTAAAAAATAAGTTTGTAGCGACTACTTCTTGAAAACTTTAAGTGATATTGATATGGGACTTTTTCTAAAATGATCAGCATTACATGATGTTGATCCTAGTCAAAAATCGTTTTGATTCAACGTTAAACATGGCTGCCAGCGGCCATCTTTGTTTACATAGAGTTATATAGTAAAAACTTGTAGCGACTACTCCTCTGAAACTACTTGGCGGATTGTCATGAAACTTTACAGGAATGTTGCTCTTGATGTCTTATTGATCCTATCAAAATTTCAGGTCGGCCGGAAATTCAAGATGGCCGTCACAGCTAAAAATAGATTTTTAAAAAATAAGTTTGTAGCGACTTCTTCTTGAAAACTATAAGTGATTTTGATATGGGACTTTTTCTAAAATGATCAGCATGACATGATGTAGATCCTTGTGGAAAATTATTTTGATTCAACGTTAAACATGGCTGCCAGTGGCCATCTTTGGTTACATAGAGTTATATAGTAAAAACTTGTAGCGACTACTCCTCTGAAACTACTTGACGGATGTTCATGAAACTTCACAGGAATGTTGCTCTTGATGTCTAGTTGATCCTAGAAAAATTTCAGGTCGGCCGGAAATTCAAGATGGCCGCCACAGCTAAAAATAGATTTAAAATAAATAAGTTTGTAGCGACTACTTCTTCAAAACAATAAGAGATATTGATATGGGACTTTTTCAAAAATGATCAGTATGACATGGTGTTGGTCCTTGTCGAAAATTGTTTTGATTTGACCTTAAACATGGCTGCTTTGTTTACATAGAGTTATATAATGAAAACTTGTAGCGACTACTTCTTTGAAACTACCTGACGGATTTTCATGAAACTTCACAGGAATGTTGCTCTTAATGTCTTATTGATCTTAGCAAAATTTCAGGTCGGCCGGAAATTCAAGATGGCCGCCACGGTTAAAAATAGATTTTCAAAAAACAAGTCTGTAGCGACTACTTCCTGAAATCAAAATCAATCAGTAGAGCTTCAAGGTCATTGACCTCTTGTTATTTTTTATTTGCCCATATTATTTCCATTAAAAAAAACATGTTCACATTATATTATGTCTATTTCTCTGCTTGATGATTTAAAATCTCTTTATTGCCTGTAATCTTGATTGACTCAGTAACCTTCAAATACTTCAGATCAATTATATTGCATTTTTACACTGTGTGGCTAATGGGATTCACCACTGGTGGAATACTTGTCTGGGTGTATAAGTTACCTGTGTAATGATTATACGGCTGGCAGTCGATCAAGTTTTACTGGTAATCGCAAACTTACCAGACATGTACACTTGTGACATAGTGACCAGTCATGGGGAAACAACCTATAAACAACTGGTACTTATGTTTGGATATCTAGATATTCAAATGAGGGGAAAGGGTATTCAAATGGTGTGTGTGTGTGAGGTGTGGTGTGGTGGGGGGTCAGAAATAAGAAAATGAACATTGTATTTTTTGATGACAAAAGCGTGTATTTCTTGTTTCTTGATGTATATTAGAATTTTGTATTACTCATATACCATTAATACTATTGTTCTTTAAAATAGTTAGGAATTATGTCTCCTTTTATGGAATCCCATTGAAAGTGCATTAACAAAAGTAAAAAATCAGGTCTCAAATAATCCTGAATATCTTAACATGTAACTTGCAGTTTAATATCACTTTTATCTAGACTGTGCTATACTTGAATAATAAATACTAACTTGATAAAAGTGTGTATTGATCCTTACTCAACTTATGTTATACTCTAGGTCATGTGTGTATCGACTAATTCACATATTTATTAAGTATGTATCAATTTATAATTCAAGGGTAGCAATGCCTAGAAAAATGTGTAAACATATTATACTGAAAGTGTAATGCAAAAATATTCAAGATTGAGTTCTAATTTTATCTTTTTCAAATGCAATCTCAATGGGATTACACAAAAGGGGACATAGCTCAATATTTTGAGAGTGAGCAGCCACAGTAGTTAAGGCCTCGGACCTGCCACACGTGGGTTCTCTCCCTGGTGGAGGCATGTCTGATGGGAAACTTCTTCCTTCATTCTCATCTCCCTGTGAGGTCCCAATGTAACGTGTTAACGGGACGTGAAACTTTATTTCATTTCATTATATTGAGAGGGAGAGATTATTACATGGTGTGTTACTGACCAAAACAATTGTCTAGTTAATACCAGACAGAAGGTCAAAGGATGGCACAGTTATTGGAGTCTGATATCTGGTCGATAGAAAGACAACTGTATAACATCTTTCAATTTTCTATTTATAAATAAGAAATTGATTAACCAAAAACAACCACCTTTTGTAGCATGGTCGCTGACATTTCCTTTGATATATCCAGAACATTAAATCGTTTAATTAAGGGTAACTAATACAACTACCAGATAGAGGAATTTAGTGTACGGACGTCACTCTGACGTCACAGTATTACTAAGTACACCATGCTACAAAAAAAAATAGTCTCAGTTCGTTGTTATTAAAGCACCTGAATGGGCTACGCCCATCTCAGTGTTTAAATAAGCCAACTTGCTGAGTCCAGTCTTTATCTATTACTTGGTATGGAAAAATAACTACAACGTAATATGTTTATTATGTTATGTTTTAAAACACCATTGATTATGTGTGACAGTTAACAGTAGCGCAATATCACATCAGAAATAGACAACACATCAGAAGCAGACAGTTATTATTAGCTAAAGAAAACCATTAGCAAAACCATCTTATTCTATATATAAATGTTATGTAAGTGATAATTCTTCGCATTCTTTCTTTTTTCCAAACAATGTTTGTCGGTCCAAGTTAAAACTGAAAGTCATAGGAAATATAATCAATGTTTGTAACATACTGAAATTGAGCAGAATATATGCTACATGTTTTAGAAAAAAACACACAAGCTTTAGTATTACCCCAATCAGCCCAGGAGTATAAGGTTTAAGTTTTCTTTCAATGTTGCGCATCACTCTCCCAAAGTGAAATTGCCTGTGATGTTTTGGCATGTGTACTGGAGGTAAAGAATGAATGAATGTAGGTAAAATTGTTCAGGTATAGTCAAGTTTACTTACACATGTGTGCACAGGTATGTGTTTCAAACACATCTGTTTATCAGGAACGCATTTTCTGGTAGAAGAACATCAGCTGTTGGTAAAAACCTTGTGGTATTTTTATGCTATAAGCTGAGTGAGACTGAAAGTATTCTTTTGTTTGAATAATAGGTTGGTAAGTTGAAAGGAGTCGTGTCCCTCCCATCCCTGAGGTTGTAATGTCTGTGAATAAAGGGTTGGTCGGTAGCCAGTTTGGTCTCTCCCTTTTTCGTCTAAATAATGGGTTTGGTCTCTCCCTTCCCTCAGATTGTAATGTCGGTGAACATGCATATATGTTAACACAAGTTGGGCGAGGTAATTCCGTCCCTCCATTTCCTTCAAGGTGTAATGAATGAATGGTGTTTTACAGCAGATCGACACAAATAGTTCATATTGTGCGTGAAAACATGCAAATGAACAATGAAATAGTTATTAAAGAGTATGGTAAAAATGTATAGGTAATCAGTCTTAATGGGTTGGTAGGTAGCAAGACCAGTCTCCCCTTCCCTCATGTTGTAATGTCTGTGAACTTGCATATATTACACAAGTTGTGTTATAATATGTCATGAAACTAATGTTGTAGGCAAAATGCATTAAAAAATCAGTGAAGTTACTGACAAGCTGAAAGAAGCTCGTTTTACCATCATTCAGATGATCAAGTGGTCTCATTTATCAAACTCCTGCTGTTTTGTGTGCTTCAAGGTGTGTGTCTTCTCTGGAAAGGTGATAGTATGTCATTATGAGCCATCCCAATTGTTAGAAAGCTTCAGTAACACCACAAAAGGTTGCCTAACATGGTTCATAGAAATGCTCAATTCTGATGAGGTATTACATTCCAAATCAATGCGCCTCTCGCAACGCCATGACGTCACTTCCATTAACTGTTTAACTAATTTCAAATGTGAGAAAACGTGCAAAACGATAATGCAATATTGTTATTTAAAGCGACTTTGTGTTCCAAGTTCAACAAATGTAAATTTATTAAACACCGGATGATTCAGTTTTTAGCTCTACTGGCCGAAGGCCAGCAGAGCTTATGGGATGGCGAGTTGTCCGTCGTCCGTCCGTCCGTCCGTCTTCCGTCCGTCCGTCTGTTAACTTTTGCCTTGTGAACACTCTAGGGCCTTCATTATTAATCGAATCTTTACGAAACTTTGCCAGTGTCTTTATATCAATGAAAGCTCGGACAAGTTCGAAAACCAGCCAGATCGGATAAATTTCACCGGAGTTATGGCCCTTGTTTGCTGAAAAATGCCATATTAAGCCTTGTGAACACTCTAGCACCTTCATTTATTATTTGATCTTTACCAAACTTGCACAGATTGTTAATATCAATGAAAGCTCGGACAAGTTCGAAAACCAGCCAAATCGGATCAGTAACACCGGAGTTATGGCCCTTGTTTTTTCTGAAAATTGCCATTTTCTGCCTTGTGAACACTCTAGCACATTCATTTATTATTTGATCTTTACCAAACTTGCACAGATTGTTAATATTAATGAAAGCTCAAACAAGTTCGAAAACCAGCTAAATCGGATGAGTAACACTGGAGTTATGGCCCTTGTTTTTTTCTGGAAAATGCTATTTTCTGCCTTGTGAACACTCTAGGGCCTTGAATATTAATCGGACCTTTACTTAACTTTGCCAGTGTCTTTATATCAATGAAAGCTCGGACAAGTTCGAAAACCGCCAAGATCGAAATAATTTCACCGGAGTTATGGCCCTTGTTTTGCTGAAAAAATGCCATATTAAGCCTTGTGAACGCTCTAGCACCTTCATTTATTATTTGATTTTTACCAAACTTGCACAGATTGTTAATATCAATGACAGTTCAGACAGTTGCGAAAACCAGCTAGATCGGATCATTAACAGCGGAGTTATTGCCCTTGATTTAGTTAAAATTGCTATATTTTGCCTCATTAAGATGATAGGCCCTTCATCTTTTATCCAATCTTTACCAAACTTTACCAGATTGTTTATATGAATGAGAGCTAGGACAAGTTCGAAAACTAGCTGGATCGGACCATTAACAGCAGAGTTATGGCCCTTGATTAAGTTAAAAATGCTATATTTTGCCTCGTTAAGACGATAGGGTCTTTATCTTTCATTCGATCTTTACCAAACTTTACCAGATTGTTTATATAAATGAAAGCTCAGACATTTCATAGATCAGCCAGATCGGACCAGTAACAGCAGAGTTATGGCCCTTGATTTAGTTAAAAATGCTATATTTTGCTTCGTTAATTCGATAGGGCCTTCATCTTTCATCTGATCTTTACAAAACTTTACCTGATTGTTTATATCAATGACAGCTCAGACAATTTCGAAAACCAGCCAGATCGGACCAGTAACAGATGAGTTATGGCCCTTGATTTAGTAAAAAATGCTATATTTTGCCTCGTTAATTCGATAGGGCCTTCATCTTTCATCTGATCTTTACAAAACTTTACCTGATTGTTTATATCAATGACAGCTCAGACAATTTCGAAAACCAGCCAGATCGGACCAGTAACAGATGAGTTATGGCCCTTGATTTAGTTAAAAATGCTATACTTTGCCTCGTTAAGACGATAGGGCCTTCATTTTTCATGCAATCTTTATGAAACTTTATTACTAGACTGTTAATATCAATGACAGCTCGGTCAAGTTTGAAAACCAGCCAGGTCGGACCAGTAACAGTGGAGTTATGGCCCTTGATTTAGTTAAAATCCTATATTTAAGACGATAAGGCAACTTTCATCCGATCTTTAAGAAACTTTACCAGATTGTTAATATCAATGAAAGCTTGGACAAGTTCGAAAAACATTCAGATTGGACCATTTACATCGGAGTCATGGCCCTTGAATTTCTGAAATATGCTATATCTTGGCCTCATTAAAATGAAAGGGCCTTCATTTGGCCAGATTTCATTGAAACTTTGCAGGGATGATCAGTACCAAGCCTAGTTGTACATAGTCACCGTGTTCCACTTGAATGATTTTGGCGGAGTTATAGCCCTTTAAATGTTTTAATACACAAACTTTGTTCTGACTAGTTCTCTTGAACCCCTGGCCGGATTAAACAAAACTTTTTAGGAATGATCAATTCTATGTCCATTTGTGCAAATCATAGCCGTGTTCCGGTTGAATGATTTTTGGCGGAGTTATGGCCCTTTAAAGGTTTTAATACACAAACTTTGTTCTGATCTACTTCTCCTGAACCGCTCGCCAGATTTCAATGAAACTTTGCAGGGATGATCAGCACCAAGCCTAGTTGTGCATGTCATCGTCATGTTTCGGTTTACAGATATTTGGCAGAGTTATGGCCCTTTAAATGATTTTGATACCACAAATTTTATCTGGGCTAGTTCTCCTGAACCCCTGGCTGGATACAAACAAACTTGACAAGGATGATCAGTATCAAGCCTGGTTATGCATACCATCGCCATATTTCGGTTGAATGATTTTTGGCAGAGTTGTGACCCTTTAAATGTTTTAATACACAAACTTTGTCCTGATTAGTCTCTTCTGAACTCTTTGCCAGATTTCAGTGAATCTTGGCGAGGATGATCAGTACTAAGCCTTGTTGCACCTGTCATTGCCATGTTCTGGTTGAATGATGTTTGAAAGACTTACGGCCCCTTATACATAAACTTTATCTTGAGCCAGTAGAGCGTCCACAGGCCCTCTTGGGCCTCTTGTTATAAACTGTTAGTTGTCAGAACTAGCATGTATATTGTTTTTTATCATGCAGTAATGCATTTTTTTGCCTAATACAGGGGTGACTTATTAAGTTTTGCTTTAATTGGGCACTGGCCAATAAAGCAAATCAATGCGGAATCCCGCGGCGTTTATTGTACGTAACGTTATCTGACGTCATGCATGAACTTTGCCTGACATCATAAAACAAACAAAAAACAACAACATGGCGACGTCCGCGATAAGCGTACCATTCTGAGAAATAGGTAATAATAGTAATTCATACAGAAAATATGGATAATCTACATGATAAATAGAACATTATGTCAGTGCCTTTTACTATAAAGTTTATAAGGCTCGGCACGAAAAAGAAGAATGGCGTTTTCTAAGCCTCGCCTAATAAACTTGATAGTCAAAGGCACTGACATAATATTCTCTATTTATCCCTCGAAATACAGTGTTTTAGATTCATAGGATTCCATCACGGATTAAAAATTAATCATGTTCAGTGGTTTTATATTGTCTCAGGTCAAAGCCTGGCATTTTTTACTTTAAAACCATGGAAACCATGAGCCTACGACCCTTGCAGTTGATGATCTTCATGTCCGGCCGACCAGATAGATTGATCTTGCACAAGATAAACCCGCTGGAATTATCCCATTTCTGAAATCACTGTTAATTTAAGGCAGAAAAATAAAAGAAATGTGTGGATTTCATGTATTTTATTGATTTTAGTATCAAATTTTAGCAAGGCTTCATTAACAATAGACAAGACAGAATATTTCTATACTGAATATGTCTATATATCTAGGCTTTGATATTATTCAAACTATTGTTGGGATTGGATTGTTGGTTAAAACAACAGAGTTCCTGTTTGTGTTTCCTTTTAATATTGGAAGTGGGAAATGGGAATTGATTAGCACAGATCACTTTGATTGATTACCATGGTTATGACGTTGCTTTTATTTCTTGTAATGCTAATCAAAAGGCAATCAGGTTCCTCCCATAGAAATATTGTGGAATTTTTTGTTTGAGAGGTTCTCAATTAAGGAAATAATGTACTCAGAGAAATGTTGGAACAGAACAATATTGTATTGTAAGTATTCCACAGTCTGAATATCTCCAGGTCATATTAACATGTCTCCGATTGATTTGAATCCTGGTCAATTTGTTAATGTTTTTTCTATTGGTGGTTCTCGTGTTGATGTCAGTGTCTCCTTTTGATGTGAATCCTGGTCTAGTTGTTAACACGTCTTCTGTTGATGTGAATGCCGTGTCTGCTATTGATGTGAATCGTGGGAGGATTTACTTAATTTCAAGTACTTCTTAAATATGAATTAAAATGATGAGATAATTTCATTCCAAGAAGATATTTAGTATACATGTAAGGCAAGAGATTTTTTTCGCCCTGCCCAGCGAAAAAGGCACCTGAATGTCTTTTTGATGAATCATGCCGACTGCACCTGTGGAAGCAAGTTGTCAGTTGTTCTGTAATTTACAGCATGTGCTGTCTGTAGGATAGGAATACTTCTACTGGAAGCCTCGCTTTTCAAGTTTGTTGGAATCTCATTTCATATACCGCCATTTATTTTATCATCAGCAACAGCAGCAGAAGCAGCTGCAGCATTATCAACATAAACATCATCATTAGCATCATCAGTATAATCATCATCAGCAGCATCGTCATCATCATCAACAACAACATATCATGATCATCGTCATCATCATCGTCATCCATATTATTTTATCATTCCTCAGTTGCATTGACTGGGATCAGTTTCTTGTATTCTTTGAAGAGCATTGATTACAATAATTCCCGATACCCTCAATATCCTTCTACTGTACAGCTTAAGATACTACATGATTTATAAGGATTTCAAATTATCTAAAGACATTCAGCAGTTTTCTGGTTGAAGAGCCAAACAAAATATACTAAATGTATCTAAACATGTTTAAATTTATAGCCAGAAATCTTCTGTATGAAATGTTGTGCATGCCAGACATTAATGTGGCTATGGTTTTGTGCATTACAGGTGGTGACAATGTACACCTCAAGATCCTGGTGCCCAGCATTGCTGCCGGGGCCATCATCGGCAAGGGTGGCGAAACTATTGCACAAGTACAGAAGGAGGCCGGCGCCCGAGTGAAAATGTCCAAAGCAAATGATTTCTATCCAGGTTTGTAAATGGTCATGAAAGAAAAACATATGTGTTTACAATTACATTAACACGAATAGGGAGACACGTTAATACATGTAGTTACAAAAACTTCCTATTTGTTGTACACACACATTGGCTAAGAGATTGATGAACTTTGTCAAAAAATACAAGTCGGCACTTGTGCAATTTCTATATCTATGCAAACAAGTCTTAATTACATGCGTTACTGTAGAAGATTATTGTAGGAGGTTAATTGTTTGTAAAACACCACTTCATCATCTAGAAAAAAAATCATATGACGCAGTATCTTCACCTTGAAGAGAATGATGGCAATCTATTCATGGCCATGACAGAATTGCATATTTTTAGACATGTCTGTATTGAGATTGTATGCGTACTTGGCAGACATCACGTAGCTGGCCATTTTGTTCTGGTGTTAATTGGAATTGAAATAGTTTCAAACTTTATATGTGTGTCAACTAGTAAACATTATCTTGAGATGATATTCTAAATATTCTAGAAGATACAATTTATAGGAGATGGACTGGTTTCAAACCCTGCCACATCATCAGTCAAGTCAGGAGTAGTCTGTATTTATACTTTAAATACTCGGATGGGATGGGAATCTATTATTGGCCATGACGGACTTGCATATTTCTAGACAGGCCTCATTGCGAGATATTCTGCTGTTGAATTATAAGATATTATACTTCGGAGGGAGACCTCTGCCATTCTGTGCAAGGTTTTGATGTAAATAACCAGGTTTAGAAAAACGTCACCTATTTTATTGGCAACAAATCCCGTAGCATCCATTGTACAACTGCGCAGTCAGGAACACATTTGCATAAGTATAAGGCCGACCATAAAAACTGTTGGTTGCTGTTTCCCTACCTACCAATGAAAAAGGGCCCTACCCAAAACTTTTTATATCAATTCTTTTACCTTCTTTTTTTATTTGCTATTCAGTGTATTTTTATTTAATTTCTTAAGGTGTTTACTGTCCCTTGGCAAAAAAAATTGCCTACCATTTCCATTTATGGAATCCTGTCTTGAAACAGCAAGCAAATATTTTTTTTTAAGGATGGCCTAAGACATGGCTGATACTGAGACGCTATGCATGCTTGGACACATGATGTGGCCATTGTGACCGGCTAGAGGCAGTATAATGGAGGGTTATAGAACATGACACTTCCCATCGGTGTAAAGTGGTCTTCCAACTGTCATAAAGGATAATTATTGCTGTTTAATGATTGTTTCACTTGCATTAATCAGCGTGTTGTACGTTCATTTTCACAATTACGTCATGCAATTGTGGATCTTATCGACATTGACAACACTGTTGACGGCGTGTAACTTTTATCTGCTGCCATTTTAAGTTCAGATTGTCCCGCACTCGTGTAAAATGCAAATGTCCTTATCTTGTGCAAGAAATGATGTTGCTATAGAATCAATGCTTCTGGAAAAAATGCTGTAAGACGTTGTCTTTTAAGACGATGCAAATAAGCTGCAGCAGGTGTCAATATATGGGATGTTTTAGTAGATGCATTTATTTTTGCTGCAGTGCGAAGTAAGGGAATCGTGAATGATGGAGGCCAGTGCTACTGATTGCTTTACACACAATTCTTAGACTGTCAGTCTTACACAGATATCTGGAAAACATATACATCATCAAATATTATTCCAAAAGTACATAACCCCAGGGATTTTTCCAGGCCAAATTTCAGCCCCATCCCAATCCAAAACATCCTCATATTTCTCCCCCCCCCCCCCCCCCCCCCAAAAAAAAAAGCAAAATATTTTCCCAAAATACAAAAAAATGAGTATTATTAAATGTAGCCCTATTTGACAATGTGTTTGTTGCAGACTTGAAACTATTCCAAACATTTTTAGTGCCTTACTGTGTAATATAGTAGGATTATTCTTTTTCCCAATTTGTAGATTTTGCGTGCATTTTCACAATTCAAAAGACCCCTGGCCCCACTTCCAAAAATGCAGAAAAATCCTGAAACCCCTATATGATCTGTTTATGATATCTTCCAATAGAAAAGACAGTAAATGGAAAACATTTAGTTGTAAAATCAATTTAGGTTCAGAAATAAAATAACTATCTGAAATTAAGGCCTGAAAGAGGAGGGATATAATCTATATGGATCCAGAAAAAAAAATATTTGAAAGGGAGGGGTCTGATATACGAGTTGTTTCATTGCAAGGCATGTTTTGTGATTTTGTACGGCAGGCTGTGTGTAGGTAGAGACTACTGTGTGTGTGTGATGTCAGTGGGCAGTATTGTTGTTGTTATTCCAGGAACCACCGAGCGGGTATGCCTCATCATGGGTGCCGCAGACGCCGTCAGAAAAGTTCACAGTTTCATCATGGAAAAAATTCGAGAAAAGCCAGACCCCAACCCCAAACCAGAAGTATCCAAAACAAATTTCGAGCGCCATAGACAGGTAACTGTAATCAATGTAAGTTCATCATTTTCCTTCATATTCATTTTCATTTTCACTGCCGATTCATTGTGGGTGAATGCTTGAGACGGCTTTGTTGAGTTGGAAACAATAAGTCGACAAATGTAATAATGACATTTATCAGATGACGTAGCTTGTGTTCTGTTTCATAAAGACATTTCATATTAATATACAGTGTTCAGCAATACATGGAACACAACTGTATTGTTAAATTGTATTATTGCTATGTTCTCCTTTTAGAGTGAAAAACTCGGGAACAAAGTATTTGATTATAAAATGAACAATGACTGAATATAACAGCATTTTAACTGCATTTCAGTAGATTGAAATCAATAATAAAAAATGAATCATAAAATGAAGGCTTTGATTCTGATATTGACATTTATAGCTTCTTCACATTTTAGTGAATTTCATTAAAATTTCGTACACAAATCAATTGATACTAAAGTGGGATACACAACGTTTGTTGTAATCTGGAAAATATCATTTAGAAACATGTATCGACAATGCTAAATAGCTTTATTTTATGTCCCATAAAGATCAGACCTAAAATCACCTTTTATTTCTCAGACGATAGGATATGGGATAGATTTGATAAACTGCAACATTGGATCAATATTTCATTATAACTTTTTAGCTGGGTTTTAAATTACAGACAGTTGAGTAGATAGATTGTAAATTTGGCAATTTATAGATTTAATAGAACAGAAGCCTTTCTCAAGCATATGCCCCAAAGAATATGTTGTGTATTACGCATATAAATATGTGCTTCGTCTACCAGTATCTATGGCTTTTATTTGTTGTGAATGTACAACTGTACGCCAAATGTGTTGGCAGCAGCTTTCGTAAGCTGTTTGTCGACTGCTTGGCAGGCAGATGTAGTAAGCTGTTTACGTCTGCCAGGAAGCGCCACAATTACTACTCCGACAACAGTTAAAAGGGTGATTTAATTCATTTCCAAGAACATGGATGCTTAAAACAATAATCTAGACTTGTTTGTACAGGTTAAAATCTACACAAATTAGAAAAACATGAAAAGTACATGTAGTTATAATAAAGTATTTGAAACAAAATCAATTTGCTGCCATAGTTACTGGTAGTAATGCTTATAAATTTGTCATTATTGATCATGTGGTATAGGTACACTCTGAAACAGTCTCGTCTGTAATATATGATTGATTTAATAGGCGTGCGAGTCACAACTAGGTGTATAAGGTGTCTACTATGTTCTGATAAGTCAAAACTAGGTGTATAATGTGTCTGTACTATGTTCTGATAATATAAGTTGCTTTACAACAACTTCAGAACCTTCATTGATTCTTGGATCTTAATCTTTAATATGGCATTTTATGAGGTTTTGTTTTCAATCGTTTGATGACTAATTTTGCGTGTAAGGTCACGTTTATTGGTCTCCTCTGGTAATAAAGCCAGAGAAAACATCCGATGCAGATATTTGGGATTTTTGCATTGTACCTATTACAGCAAATTTAATAAAATGGTTGTCTGCAATATGTGAAAGAAAACAAGCCTAGTTAACTAGCAAAATAGTTATGTATGGCTTCGCCCAGTCACAAGTGTTCTATTTCAACCATAATGCAGAAAACCGGTTTGTTAAATAGTTTATTACATTTCTGTTGTGAACTTATTTTAATTTAATGATTTTAGATAACTGCAATAAATCATAAACAATTTATGAACATTCATACATTTTCTAGTAATATTTTGTTATACTCGCAATTTCCTAATCTACCCGTTTTCCATAGTATTTAAAACACCTTCAACAGTAGGACCCAACATGACTTTAGAGACTATTACCATTACGTGGTCCGAGTGTTAACTTTCACACCCCATCCAACCCCTTCTCCAAGAAGCGAAAACGGGGTTGGCTTGGGTATAAAATAAAACCTTAATTTCGGCTTAAAAAGTTTGCATATTGTAAAATCAAAACATTTAATGGGTAATTTAAACAGTTATCGCATTTTTTTCAGTAAAAATGTTTTTAAACATGTTTTATTGTCAAAATATTTGTTATAAAACCCTGCTAATATAAACTTTCCTATCGCTTAATGGAATTAAGGCGGGACCACGTAATGCAGAAATACCTTGTGTTTGTATACAAACCAAGTCTGTTTATTTGTGAACTTTGATTCAATACATGCAACATTGATATTAAAAGGACACACTGCATTCTGTAATAGTAATTATGGTTTAAAATTAGTAACCGCCTGAAGGGAGGCTTAAAATCATCCGTCCGTTATTCGTTCTTCCGTCCGAAACGAGTCTAGACATATTTCAGAAACAGTCATATATTTTAGCCATAACTTTGAAACAGCTGAAGGGGTTTCCATGAAATTTCACACAAATATAAACCACAATGAGGTGTGTCGTGTGCAAGAATCTGGTCCGTACCTCAAAGATCAAGGTCACACATAGCACTCAAAGGTCAAACGAGTCAAAATTTTCGTCCGAAACAAGAATTTTGGGGGCATTTGTTACTTATTGGCTGATTGTAAAATTTAAAACAGGAAATAAAACTGAAACATATAAATTTACGGTCTTACCATAGGCTTTACTGAACTAAAAATGTAGTATACACAGCAGTGTATTACATGCCAGTATTGTTTGTTTTAGACTATTTAAAAGATTATCAAGTTTGATTGGCAAACTTTCAAATTGTGTTGAAAAAGTTGCGTGATGCCATTAAGAACCCTGAGATAATTTTTTAAGAATTTGAAATGTATCCCTTAAAGAATTCTGGTTTTGTAGGTAGTTCACAATCAGAAATGTAATAAATCTCATAAAAATACTTCATTCTTTGCATTTCCATTTTCATTCATGTTCATTAATTCATAATTTCATATAAATTTCCCTGTATTTATCATTTATTAATATCAAAAGTAGTCCTGAATTTTGTCATTTCAAAATGCCCCATATTTCATCATTTCTAATCAATATTGTTTAGTTGTATTTATATTTTATAAACACGAAACAAAGTAATAAGAGAAATGGTTTCCTTGACAATACCATTTTGTAGAGAATGAAGTATTAAACCTATTAAATAAAAGTCAAATTAAAATATTGGGCGCACGAGATCCAATAGATCGGCTCCCGTTTCAGTGTTTTTATATAGATCTAGGCACACTAGATCCAACGGACTGACTCCCGTTTCTATAGTTATAGATCTGGGCACACTAGATCCAACAAAATGGCTCCCATTTCAGTGGTTATATAGATCCAGCAAACTGGCTCCCATTTCAGTGGTTTAAGATCGAGGCTTGCAAGATCTAGTAGACTGGCTCCCGTTTCAGTGGTTATATAGATCCAGCAGATTGGCTCCCATTTCAGTGGTTTTAGATCTAGGCACGCTAGATCTAGTAGACTGGCTCCCGTTTCAGTGGTTAAAATATCTAGGCACGCTAGATCCAATAGACTGGTCTTGCATTTCAGGAGTTTTGTAGATCTAGGCATGCTAGATCCAGTAGGCTGGCTCCCATTTCAGTAGTTATAAATCTAGGCATGCTAGATCCAATAGACTGGTAATGCATTTCAGTGGTTGTATTGATCTATGCACATTAGATCCAATAGACTGGCTCCCGTTTCACTGGTTATAAATCAAGGCTTGCTAAATCCAATAGATTGGCTCCCGTTTCAGTGGTTATATAACTCAGTCACTTGCAACATAATGTTGGTGTGTTTGGGCAAATTAATCCAATACCTAACATTACTTTCATGTGTTGCATTAATAATGATGATGACTCATCAACAGGTGTTTATAATTGGGGAATCGTGATAATAGCCAGTTTAATTAGTGCTCTGTCTGGTGGTAGAGGTGACTTCATTTTTGTGTGCGATAGAATACAATCTCAGGTGTACTTTTACTTGCTAGTTCCAAAACTTCACTTGTCTGCAACATGCAAATTCTCACATGCACTGTAGGTATGTGGTCTTGTATGCAATCTTTGTTCCAACAATGTGTCCCGTTTGGGTATGTGTAAACTTGCCTGTAGTTTCTGTTTCCACAATATGCCTGTGTACATGAGCATTGCACTTTGTGAGCAGTACCTGTTGTTGATGCTGATATTCTGCAATATGGCGTATGCTGTATTTTCAGGTGAAGATCCTTGTTCCAAACAGCACGGCTGGCATGATTATCGGAAAGGCGGGTAACTTCATAAAACAGATCAAGGAAGAAAGTGGTGCCTATGTTCAAATTTCCCAGAAGTCGAAAGAAACAAACCTACCTGAACGTTGTGTGACTGTCGCAGGTAGTAAGTCACTCTTTTATTATACATTATTCAATTATTCACCTTTAGCATGATGTTTTTGTCTCGCCTTTTCAAAGAAAAAAAAGAGACGTGTTAATTTTCTGGCGGCGAAGGTGGCAGGGTCAACATTCGACTTCTACGTTTAGGTCACTTTCTCACAAACTGTATGCACTAGACCTTTCAATCTTTGCTTATAGTTATATCTTGGGTGGTACATCACAATGTGACTAAGCAAATGTGGATGTGACCTTGACCCTCCAATCAAAGGGCAGATAACTTAATAATCTTTACATTCAACTTTTGCGTTGTGGTCACTTTCTCACAAAATGTATGCGCTAGACCTTTCACACTTTGCCTTTAGTTGTATGTTGGGTGGTACATCGCAACGTGATAAAGCAAATGTGGATGTGACCTTGACCCTCCAATCAAAGGGCAGATAACTTAATAATTTTTACATTCAACTTTTGCAATACTTTTTACATTCAACTTTTGCGTTGTGGTCACTTTCTCACAAAATGTATGCGCTAGACCTTTCACACTTTGCCTTTAGTTGTATGTTGGGTGGTACATCGCAACATGACAAAGCAAATGTGGATGTGACCTTGACCCTCCAAGCAAAGGTCATTTAACTTAATACTTTTTACAGTCAACTTTTGGATTTAGGTCACTTTCTCACAAACTGTATACACTAGACCTTCAGCTTCTATAGTTGTGTTTTTAAGTCCTTCGATTGTTAGGCGAGACCTGTGAATCCACGGATTTCTTGTTATGTAGTCCGGTCTCTGGTCAAACTTCACGGTTTCAACAGCAGTTCCAAGCAGTAAAGAGATGAACTTGAGTAAATGGTTTATAAACCTTCGCAGCCTTTTAGCTTTAGAATGTTTGTCACACCTTTTAAAAAAGGTGGCGACTTCAACATTTATGCTGAAGTTTTGCGTTCAAGTTTTTCACATTCTAATATCTCCAACATTGCTTATCAAACTTTGCGTATATCTTCAGTTTCATCAAGCAATCACTCACTCCAACAAGTTATAAGAATCTTAGTCTTTAATTTCAGTCTTTTTGCGACTTAGAAATTGGGGGTGACACTTACTGCCGACAGGTGGATTTTCTTGTTAATGAACATAGTACATGACCTCATCTATGCAATCATTTGTATTAGTTGTCATTTTATCACATTTTAATAAATGAATTACAATGATATCTGAGTGAGAGATACATGTATAATTACTTGGAGGATTATACCTACGTAACCATTATTCTTTAAAATGCAAAGTTAATGGGGAAAAAAGATAATTTGTTTATTAATTTGATCTTTTGATTGATAATTTGGTATTAATTTACTCTGTAAGACTAGCGGCATATTCCACTCACTTTCTATTCTTGTTCATGGAAAACTGCCAGTGTCTTACCTGGAGTTGATTATCACCGAATAATCTACCGAAATATCCAATTAAATGATGTGTTTATGTTTAGCAATATTGATATATTTTTGTTAATGCTTAATTGCGAGCTTAAACTTGTTCTTATTATAAAAATATAGATATTATCGACACAAAGTTATAATGACTGTTTCTAAAAGCATCTATTACTTGTGTGGGCTTATTTAATATTGGAAACAAAGTTTAAAAGAAATAATTTTGAATTGCTAAGGGTATGGAATAAATATAGGCAACTTAACTGATCACAAATACATTATTTCCCATACAAGAAACACAATTTGGAATAACCATCCTGTTACATTTAAACCCTTTGAAAAAAACATCCTTGTTTCCAAATTACCTGTGTATATTTTATTGGTTCCGCAATGCTACTTAGTGGAACAAAGGGCATGGTTTACTAGTCCCCTACCGGTCCGTCCGTCCGTTATCTTTTTGTCCTGACTAACTTTGTCCTGCATCGTGGGATTTTGAAATAACTTGGCACAAATGTTCACCATAATGAGACGGCGTGTCGCGCGCAAGTCCCAGGTCCGCAGCTCAAAGGTCAAGGTCGCACTTGGAGGTTAAAGGTCCGAAATAGGCTTGTCTGGGCTGTAACTTTGTCATGCATCGTGGGATTTTAAAATGACTTGGCACAAATGTTCACCATAATGACAAGGCATGTCGCCTGCAAGACCCAGGTCCGTAGCTCAAAGGTCAATGTCACTTGGAGATTAAAGGTCAGAAATAGGCTTATCCGGGCTGTAACTTTGTCATGCATCGTGGGATTTTGAAATAACTTGGCAGAATTGTTCACAATAATGAGAAGGTGTGTCATCCGCAAGACCCAGATCCGTAGCTCTATGGTGAAGGTCCCACTTGGAGGTTAAAGGTCAGAAATAGGCTTGTCCGGGCTGTAACTTTGTTATGCATTGTGAGATTTTTAAATAAATCGACACAAAAGACCCAGGTCCGTAGCTCAAAAGTCAAGGTCACGTATTCAACATTCCTTGCATGATCATTCACATGGGTACATTCAACTGTTTCTTCAATAATTTCAGAATTAAAAAACTGGCTAATAACAACTTTTTTTCTTTGAAAATTTTGCAATTATTGTGTTGACGAAACACAGTACCGTATTTTACCGTGTATAATGCGCACCCACTTCTAAGAGGTCAAACCTGGGTAAAAAAGTTGTTTCCATGTATAGCGCATCAAACTACTTTTTAGATAAAGGTAAAGTCAGATTGGCAAAGAAGCATGAAAAGAAGCAAGGTTTTCATTTGTCCGACACATATTCAGACTGTGTTTTGTAGTATTAATAATTAATTACTCTGTTAGCTAAAATAAAATATTTGGTAAAATAAACTATTTGTTTGTTTATTTATTTACTCTTGCGTCTGCTCATGCATCTACTCTCCCTCCATAAACTCGTCGGAATAAATTAATTACCATCCTCACTGTCATCTGCTGCATTTAAATATCAGAATAGAATTGAACTGTAACAATACTGCGTTTACCAGTCTAATCAACCGGAAATCACGTGATCAAGTCAGGTGATATATATAACAAAACAAGGGCCAAAACTCATTTATTGAAATTCTACAACAAAAATGCAAACATTTATATAAAAACAAGCTTTATAATCATTTTTAAGTCTAATTAAGTCAATAAATTGCTTGTATAAAGCGAGTAAGTCACGAAAAAAAAAGTGTTATCGGCATTCACAAATGTCTGTCTGTTCGTCCCCGATGTTTTCGTTGGCGTTTTTTCTCCATTCTGACATCGATTTTCTGCATATTAAATGCAAGAAAAAAGTTTTTTGTATTGTTTCCTTGAATACGCACCCCACTTTCGGAAACCGTAAAAGAAGTAAAAAAACTGCGTATTATACAAGGTAAAACACGGTAACCTTTGACATCAGTTTGACATTTTTGCAATTATTGTGTTGACGAAACAGTAACCTTTGACAGCAGTGCAGCTTCTGAATTGTTAATTTTGGAAAAGATGTTTTTTATATAACGGGCTAGTATATGCTAATGTCGTTTATGTTCTTTTCCTGTTATCTTTAGTATTTTTCTCCGCAATCTTTAAGCTGAACTGTTGCATGACCTACCTCCTCAAACATTCCTTAACCTTACCTAATATTTTTTACAAGTTGTATGATTTTCCTTTCACAAAACCCGGTAGGGGACTATGGCCGGACTGCTTCCCGAAGGGAAGGCATTGCACTGTCCGTTGGTGTCCTTCCGTCCGAAACTGTCATGTCTCGGCCATAACTAGGAAAATACTGAAGGGATTTCAATGAAACTTCACACAAGTGTTCACCACAATGAGAAGGTGTGTTACGTGTATGAATCAGGTCAGCTCAAAGCCCAATGTCACAATCAGAGGTCGAAGGTCAAATAAGTAAACCTTTTGGGGAGCATTTATCACTTTTTGTGACATTTCTTGGCTTCAAAATGTTCTTAAAAATAAAGTATTTAGCCTAACATGAAGTCATGTGATACAAATTAAATCTGTTATATATATTTTTTGAGTACCAGTACACATTACAAGTCGGAGTTTATTCTCACTAGTGGTTGTTTTCAAATTTCTTCTTATATATAAACAAGGTGGTCATTGAGTCTATCCATAACCAAAGGTTTGTAAGAGAGGCTAATTCTAGGTTCCTCTGTATTCTTTCCGTCCCTCTTGATAATGTGAATTACGTCGTGATCTGTAGACATTTAATTCCATATATATATACATATGATAACCTGAGTTATGTGCTGATAAGTTGACATTTAATTCCATGTATATATCTAATTTCAGGTGACCTAGAGTGTAACAAGAAGGCTGTGGACATGATCCTACAGAAGATAGTGGAGGACCCCCAGAGTGGCAGTTGCCCAAATATAAGCTATGCAGACTACACAGGTCCCGTGGCTAGTGCTAATCCAACTGGATCGCCATTCGCCAACACAAACTTCATGCAGAACTCTTCACAAGAAATGACTGGTGTAAATAATAACAGTTATCCCGGTGGTGCTCAGTTCGGATTCGGTTTTAATTCGAATGCTTTTGGCAACAATATTGGTGGCGGAATTGCAAACTTGAATTTAAATAGTATGTTTGCTGGCGGATCCCCGGGTCAAATGAGCAATCAGGCGCTGGATAACTTACGTATGACATTGAGGAATAGCGGATACTCCGACCAGGCGTGTGAGGAGATTAGTTCCGCGATGAACACTTTAGCCAGTTATGGCATATTAGGTATGGGAGGAAACGTGCAGCAGCAGCAGCAACAGATGAGCATGCAGGTCAGTAATGCACATGCCCAATCCCAACCCCAGGGCATGATGACGGCACAGCAGGCGGGCACGCCTTCACAGAACCCACAGCAAGGCTACATGATGAGCACTCCCACATCGTCAGGGGGATTATTTGGACCAGTTGGCAGTGGAATGAGCGGTTCATCTGGACTTGGTAGTTCGGGTTCGACCGGTGCCAACTCTAGTTTGTTCGGAAGTTCGTCTCCCAGCATGCAACAGGAGAGGTATGGCGGTAGTCCAATGTTGAATGAATCGTACGCAGGAGCCCCGGGCTACGCCAGCACTCCTCAGGGGTTCGCTAGAGCACAAGTGGGAGAAAGCTCGCCCAGTATTAATGTCAATCAGAATTCTTTTGGACTAGGGACTGGAATGTATAGTCCAAATGAGGACAAATCGCCCACAACTAAACAGGATTTAGAGGTGCCAGAAAGTATTGTTGGGGCAATCCTAGGCCCCGGTGGCAAGGGGATTGTGGAGTTACAGCAGTATACTCAAACCAATATACAGATCTCGAAGAAGGGTATTTACATGCCTGGAACGAGAAACCGAATCGTTACCATTACGGGAACCCCTAACAACATCACAAAAGCGCAGTATCTTATACAACAACGTATACAACAAGAAGAAATTAAACGTGCTAGACAAGCTTCAGCGCGCTAGGGTTACATCATCTTTCATAGGCTTTAAAAACTGATTTACACCAATATTTTAACTAACATTGCAGACTCCTCATCTTGTTTTTAGTTTTGGTTTTTCTGTGGCATAGTCAAGTGCACCGCGGCGATAGATTCGTCGCTGATTTTGATATATACTGTTGTTGGTCATCAAGTTTTGGGACATGATTCACCCCCTGCGACACGTGCACGGGACACGACTCGCTCGTGCAACTCGTGCATGCCATTTTGATTTGACGTTGACACTGTTGTTAACACTTCACCTGCATGCTTTAGACTTTAGAAGTTAATTATTATACATATGGATTTGCTGTATTATGTATATAGGAATATAGCTACGGATCTCTTCACATTTAGTACGCGTGTACCTACATTACAGATTATCATGAGTCATCACCGAGGACTGGTCCATTGTCATGGAATGTTCCATTTTCGACTAAAGATAGAAGAGGATTCTATTTAATATTATTAAAGTTTTATGTTCTGCAAAGACTATAGACACGGGAATGACCTGTGCATTTTAAATAGTTAATCATTATAAATTACATTGCATAGCATTTTATATCTTGCATTAATTAATAGGAGAGCTCATTACACAAGCACTGTGAATGTTTTTATTTATAATTGTTGTGGAAATAGTTTGTTTCTCTCCACTTGAAAGTTAATTTTTCATGGGATGAAATAATTACTTTGCATTCATTGTAGTCCTTGGTTTTTGTTCACGTATCATTCTGAGCATAGATATTGTATTATACATGTATATTATATATATAAACCTTTAAATGGGAATATAATAATTTGTTAATATATACTGTTTTAGTCAAATTGTTAAATCTTATTTAAGTACTTTGTTACTGACGCTGATGTATACAAATGTAATCACGACTCCGTGTGTGTGTGTGTGTGGTATCTATATTTATTATACGGCCTGAGGGAGGCTTTAGAACTACTCTTCTCTTTTTTTCGTCATTTATAATTATATAGGATAGATGTGTTACGGAGCCTTATTCTCGTAGTTAAGGGCAATATCTGTCGGTTATTAAGAAAAAGTGAAACAAACATCGGCGTTGACCATCTCGAAATATACAAACTTGTCGGAGAAATTTTGCCATACTGAAATTTGTTTTTGTTGACTGAAAAATATATATTTGTTAAATATATATACATGTATAAGCTTTAAATGTTTTTATATGTAAACTAAAAAGTATATATTCTTTGGTTCTCAGAAATAATTAACTTCTTCATACAGGACTTTCCCTTTGTTTTTGAGTGCAGGGAAAGTTTTAAAAGTAGACGGGTGATTTATAGTTCTTCCTTCTGTTGTTGTTTTGGGGACTGCTAAAAGTAGCTGGTCAGCTAACCAAGGTAGGAGGGTAGATCACCCGCCTACCAGCTATAAATGAAAGCCCTATCATAATAAGAAACTGTCACGAGATTGTAACTTTAATTTCTGTGGAGACATTGATAGTGTCTTAAAAATTAATAGTTGCAGAGTTGAGGAAATTAATGAGAAATTTGTTTCACCTGACAGAACGGGTAGTGTGTTTTCTGTTATATTCGTGTGCAAGCCAGGTAGAACATGCGGTAACCCCTTATACTTCAATCCTTGTATATGTACTTGTATGATATATAACGAGTGATAACTTAAATATTAGTGATTAATTATATCCCAGGTTTGAAATTTGGGAGTGACTGTTTAATTTGTTTATTAGTTTTTATTTCTATAGTGATCTATATATTCCTGAGGGATCAGGAAGTCTTTGTTTCCTTTCTTTTAATTTTTTGCTGATTGAAGTATTCGGGAGTTTACGGCTTCCCTTTGTTTCACTTAAGTTGTTAAAAATCATGCATTACCGTGAACAACAACCACACGCTCGGCTGTACTGGTATGAAATACATTTTATTGCATGTTTCTACACGTTAAATTGTAGCGGGATCCTGAGTTGTAAAGAGGATGCCGTGTTATTTTTGTTTGTATTTAAGATTTTAAGAAACAGAAGGATTTTTGATTATCAAATATGTTAGTATATGTTTGATGAAGTTTGTGTAATATTATATATAATAGTACAGTATTTATTGTATTTTATTTACTATTTAAAGCGTAGCTTAGGTAGATCCGTTGTTAGAAACTGCCCTAATATGTTATTGTTGAATATACTACCGGGTGTGTGTGTTGTTGTACGGCGTGATGTGTGTAATATATACATCATACTTCAGCCCATGTGTTGAGTCATCTACATCATTGATATTGTTGTTCATTACTCCGATCGAGCCAGTCATTGAACTGTTATCTTCCATACCGTACCCTACCACCAACTTCTGGATACCGCACCACCAATTTTTGGATACCGTATAACCAATTTCTTGCGTGATGTATGTTTACAGTATTATAAACTACGTTCC
Organism: Cyrtodaria siliqua; assembly: GCA_037043455.1. Lineage (NCBI taxonomy): Eukaryota > Metazoa > Mollusca > Bivalvia > Adapedonta > Hiatellidae > Cyrtodaria > Cyrtodaria siliqua. The sequence goes on along the minus strand of JAWPHD010005630.1, from coordinate 105,729 downwards.
ATTTCGCTAAGATTGATAAATTGGTGTAAAGAGACAAAAGTCACAGTGGGAAAGACTTTAAAACAATACCGTTTTGCAAATTAAAATAAATCCCGTTTCAATTTTTAGTTGTAAATGCAATTAAAAATGAAGAAAAAAAACTTCCCATCAAAAGTTCACTACAGATTAAACATGTTTCTATATCATAGTTTTCGTAATATTCATTTGTCGGTCACAATTGTTCAATTTATCTCTGTAGAAGAGAACAGAATTGTGATTAATGTTTCAGTGATGAGTATCATGGTGTAGCACTATGGAGTTGGTGGTGGGTGGGGTGGAATATACAGTGTTTGTTTGTAGTCCACATTACAAGCTACTAGGTCTTTCAGATCATAGAACCGAGCAAGATTCTGTACATACATGGCGCACATACTGTTACAGAAGGAAGTCTGTTAAATGGGGTGGCGTGTCAACAATCTTTTTAATTCAAGGCCATTTTGAATAAAGTGACCTCGAGAAATTAATTTTTCAAGATAATTATATAGGGCAGATACACTGGTATATAAATTCAATACATAGTATTCCTGTATGTTATAAGATAATCACAGACTTTTTCGTCAGGTTTTAGTCGAACATTTTATCCCGGGTTATCAACTACATACGAGATATTTTAACAGCTCCATTAAATCATCACTGTATATAATACACACTGGATCATCACAGATACACACGAACCATCATGTGTCCATACAATGGTGCATCTCACACAACCCCCACTATATAGTTGTGCCATACAACATTCACACAAGAACCGTTTTAGTTTTTACGATTATCACTTTGTTTTAAACTTACAGTTTAAAGGCTTCGATTATCACATCAAGAAAAAACACTGGCTGTTTGTACGCAGCTTAGGGATGATTTTAATACGTTTTTATTGGTTTCAAATATAATCTTTTGAAGGTTTCTTAATTTTTTATGTACTATGCAACTCTCTGTATTAAATGTTTATTTTATCTATTGATTGCATTTTATCATAATGAAATTATTCTTAATAGCGTAACTAGTAACTTAACGCTTTAAGACGATCAAAATGCTAAGTAATACTTTGAGTTGCCTCACCCACCCCATTTATCAAAAGACGAGAGATGAGAGTGTGAGCAGGTGAATAAGGGTACATAACCGTGTCATTACTTGTTATACAGGGATAGTTTTGTTGTAAATAGTTTGTCATACACTCACTCCTTACCGGCCAGTGCAACTTGAGCCCAGTTTGAGTCATATATAAATAAGGGCATACGTTGCCAGCCGATGTCTGTATTTATGTACAAGTTACTTTGGTCACATTGGAGCAGTTATTGTTAATCTGTATAAACTGGATCTATCACCTAACTAATTGTTATTCAAGACATTTCTCGTTCATTTGTTATATAATTTATTAACACATTCATTTATTCAGATTTATCAGATATGAAACTTTACATTGTGCTTTAAGTTTTGGTGATAATGTGATTTGTATATTGTACTCTGCATACATGTGTATCATACAGATGGGTCATATAAACAAGTCGACTTGCTATACCAGTGCAAACGGTAACGGTAGCTTGTCGAGGGTAGGCGTATAATATAAGTAATGGTAAATATCAATACATTGAAAAGGAAATAACATTCAAATACAGGCAGCTGTACATCAGGGTGGGTTATCACGTGTAGTACGCATGTGACGTGATCATGCGGACATTTGTAATACTTGATTTGGTACTCTTAATTTTTGAAAGAATACCTGAAAAACTGTCCGGAATTATTTTTGTTCAGTTAGATGTCTTGAGAAACGAGTTTTCATTAGATAGTAGTACATGTTATAGCTAATGGAAGAGAAAATGTTGCACATGCACCTGTATGCAGACATTGTATAATTAATTACTGTTGATGATTATTGCCGTGTGTAACTGCCATATGTTGTACATGACTCGTACATTACGTACGCGGGCAGATTGGCTTGTTATTGTCCTATATACAAACTGTTCAGTGGTGGATGGAATGTTATGTATTGCATTGATATATAAACTTGTAAATTAACGTTCACTCGTCTCAACAACCTGTCGATCATGGATCTTTGGTCTCACAAATTAGTTTTACAGTTGTACATCACCGTATAATTTATTATTTTTTATAAGTATGATGTTTGTGTGACGGTAATTTATTTTTAAGACAGCTGTGAACTTAAATTGACTAGGAACTTGCTATGGCGACATATTTAATACTTTTTCTCGGGTCCGATCCGATATGCTGGCATATCTGTACAAGTTATATTGGAATTGTGTTCTTGAATTATTACTGGTACTATTACCTATCTGCAGACGGTTTGTTGAGACGAGTGTTGGTCAAACTTCCCTCTTTATTAGTAATGATCATTTATGTACACTTCATTCTGACCTCAGATCTGTTCTGTAAACCAGTTGACAGTCCACGCACATCTCACGTATATACTGCAAACTTGGACATATCAAAATATACCATTAACTTGAAAGCCATACTAACTTATATGACCATCTCATTTGTGTTAAATTTAAATTTTGTAATGCTTTCGTGGCATAGATTTGTGTATTATAAAAAACTGATTCTTGTAACAATCATCTTCCTGGCTCTTTATTCGATGCCACTCTTCTCATGCCCAAAATTTTACTTAGGAACAATCATTATTGTGAAAAGTAAATGCATTTTTAAATCGATAAGGTTTGAAGTTGATTTTAATAATGGATGTCTGTTTCTTAACTTTTATGTGACAAATTTGACATTGAGGTTTTATACCAGCATATTGGTGAGATGATTGGACTGTAGACTGGTTGCTGTCCACATTTTCTTGTGTGTGTGTGTGTGTGTAAGCTGGGAGTGATGGACTGGTGTACATGGTATTTGCATTTATATCTCCATGACGTTATGAATGTTCTATTTATAGATCTGAGGATCAAAAAACATTTTTCGTAAACTAAAACCAGTCTATAACAGGTTTATATCAGCATTGAATGCTGCTGGCAAAGTAACTGCAAAGTAGGGGCTCCAGATGACGATAAATACTTTGTTCTTGTACATGGCCTTGACTTGTACATCTTAAAGAAAAAGCCATACAGATAAAAGGGGACGTGTTTTTGCTATATATCACATGCTTGATATGTGACAAATTGTTGAGCTTGAGCCAGTAATCTACCTGGAATGATTTTTGGGTTCGGTATTACCATACTGTATGATAATGAGGAAATCGCTGGCTAGATGCCAGTGACAGGCCTAAACAATGTACATACTTTTATTTCTAAGAGATTTAGATAATTTTAATATTAAAAATGAATTTGTTGCTTTGTATTACCATCTTTCGACTGTTTTTGATTGGGTTTTAAGCCGGGTGCTTTGAGCGTGACACTAAGGGGTTTCATTATGCCTTCTGTTTTATTAAGCATATATTTTCTCTTGCCCTTGGATTTATGTCGTCTGCTACGTAAGCGAAATACCTCGATACCCTGCGTATTTAACAAATGTGATAGTACTGCGGACATGATGGATATTCATGATTTTTCAATGCCATGATTTATCACTCCCTCACAGATTAAGGAGACAAAACTTTAATTGTGCTACTTTTTTTTTTGTCCTTAAATATTCTCATAAACTACTTTTCCTTTTAAAAAGGATACAAAAAAGTGAAAATTCATGAATTTCTTTCAAAAATTTACTACAAACCCAGACATTAAACACATCGCTAATTTGAAATCGACTACCCATACATACCATAACTCTACCTGAAATGGTTATATATAAATATGTCCTTAATATGAACTTCGTGGTAAATCATGGTTGTCAATTCCTCATTTAAGTGGATACCAGTTGGTTTGTGCCAAATAACATTCCTCATCAGATACACAGGTAGTTTTTACTTAGATAATCATGGGAACTTCACGTTTGTTATCTATTTATTTATTTATTTATAAGACTGTGATAACTCTTTGAACTATTGCATAGAAAACAAATCATTTCCAACAAATCACTCGAGCCCGCTGATCTAAATCGGTGGCGCTCGTCTCCACCATCAAACATAGTTAGTACGTCACACATCTCTCATACCCTCCCTCTTAAAAATAACCATTTTTTTCGCACAAAACAAAGTTACAGAGTCTTTCAATAATGTGCTAAGTTTGTTATTATATCATGGGTTTCACATTTGTTAATACTTGTCTAAATGGCTGCTGATGCTTGTAAGGAACAAGTCGACATTCAACAAATATCATAGAATGCAATTGCAATGCAATACATGCTGTGTTGGTTGCGTTAGTGGACTGGTACACAATAAATTCATATAACCCAGACTTCAAAAGTCGACATCTCCGGAACAGAAGCATTTTCGCGTCGTCTCGTTCCTTGCAAGCGTGGACAGCCATGAAGCGTTCCATGAAAAATGGAAAAAAATCTATTTGTCATTAAGATCATTCATTTCGATGGTATAATGTAAGGTTGCTATAGCAACTATTATACTTGGTTGTCATGGAAATGTGGTTGTGCAGATATTACTGCAAATACCAAAAATCTGCTCACCTCACACTGATTAAAGGGAATAAAACTTGGGCTGAAAAGAAAAAATTGTTTGTTTTCTGTATCACCTTTAATGAAGTGTTGTGTTTGAAACGTAACTCGACAACTTTAAATATGGTATGGTATAATATGGATGGTGATGTCAACTTTCAGTTAACTATCCTTACATTGTATACGATTGGCAATACTCGTTGAGATGATGCTGTCTGCTTTTAAAAGGGGAAACTTGGAAATTGTTGAACCCAATAAACCAAGTTCAATAAGCAAATCCCCAGTAACTCTCAAAGCAAAAGATAAATAACATCATCTGATAGATGGTAATACTCCCGCATTAATGCAGGTAAAACTTAAGAAAATGCCGAGATGATGTGACGATATGTCTGTGTTCAGAAGAGCTTAAATATGGGAGTGAAATGAAACATCTTGGACAGAAGCTCAATTTGTAAATGGCCGAGCTTGATGAAACTTACAGGCATGTTTCTGTCAGAATTAACAAAACACTTGTTGTTTTGGGTCTATATGACGGGAGTGGGTGATCTTAAACTTTACGTTGAAATTAGTTTCTGCATGATAACCACAAGTGCTTCCTGAAATATCTTATTTAAAATGAACACTCGTACATTATTTTTGTGACAAGATCAAGGTTGAATTGAATTTAACCTAGATTTTAAACCTGGAGTGTTCTACATGACCTCATCAAACTTTGCAAGTTCCCTTTGGAGTTGCACCCATTTAATTTTCGAATCAAAAAGTTGAGATCAGTGAATTTTAACCTGATTTTAAAGTGGGATTTGCCCAATAGTCAACATGACATGATCTATCTTCGTGATACGAGTGGTTTAATGGCGCATCAACGCCGTGTCATTGTTTAGGTTATTTAGAGCAGCTCCATATAGGGGCAGGATACATAGGAATCCAGGAACTCTGCACTACTTTTACTATCGAATAGATTTCTATGGTTCTGTAACATGCTTGGCAGATAACTCGGATACACGGGACTATGAGAATCTTTCGTGGGTATCCGGTGAAGATAGGGAATTCCAACCCGAGGTATAAGTGATTTTATCTGAACCGAGGTTCCGATTAAAACACTTATACCGAGGGTTGGAATTCCCTATCTTAACCGAATACCCATGATAGATTCTTTTTCTTGCATATCAGACATGTTGTGCTTTGATGCCACCAGCTACCAACGTTTTGCATGTTTTCCTGCATACCGGATGTTGACGCGCGTGAATTTTATCTTGACCCTAGGGTGAGATGGAAATATCTAGCCCCAGTAAAATTTAGGATATCCTTGTCCGGTATGCAAGAAAAACCAGTTCAGGTCTCCATGTTACAGATGAGGCCAGGGGAAGTGACTTGCTTAAGGACACAACAAAGTAACCCAGTGGTGTCACTGAGGCTTGAACCCCAGATCGCCAGATTCAAAGTTGGGCGTGCTTACACTGGGCCCCATATATAAAACCATTAGGCCAAAAAACAAAAAGGTGTGTTTCCTATTGCATGCTCTAAAAAATAGGGTAGGTCAGTAGGCATTTTTAGCTCTACTGATCAGAGATCAGCAGAGCTTATGCCGTGGTGCGGCGTCCGTCGTCCGTCCGTCTGTCCGTAAACTTTTTATTTGTAGCGACAACTCTTCTGAAATTACTGGATGGATATTCATGAAACTTTACAGAAATGTTGCCCATAAAGTCTAGTTGATCCTAGCAAAAATTCATGTTGATGTGAAATCCCAGATGGCCGCCAAAGCTAAAAATAGAGTTTTAAAATACAAGTTTGTAGCGACTACTTCTTGAAAACTATAAGTGATATTGATATGGGACTTTTTCTAAAATGATCAGCATGACATGATGTTGATCCTTGTCAAAAATCGTTTTGATTCAACGTTAAACATGGCTGCCAGCGGCCATCTTTGTTTACATAGAGTTATATAGTAAAAACTTGTAGCGACTACTCCTCTGAAACTACTTGGCGGATTGTCATGAAACTTGTTGCTCTTGATGTCTAATTGATCCTAGCAAAATTTCAGATCTGCCAGAAATTCAAGATGGCCGTCACAGCTAAAAATAGATTTTTAAAAAATAAGTTTGTAGCGACTACTTCTTGAAAACTATAAGTGATATTGATATGGGACTTTTTCTAAAATGATCAGCATGACATGATGTTGATCCTTGTCGAAAATTATTTTGATTCGACGTTAAACATGGCTGCCAGTGGCCATCTTTGGTTACATAGAGTTATATAGTAAAAACTTGTAGCGACTACTCCTCTGAAACCACTTGACGGATGTTCATGAAACTTCACAGGAATGTTGCTCTTGATGTCTAGTTGATCCTAGAAAAATTTCAGGTCGGCCGGAAATTCAAGATGGCCGCCACAGCTAAAAATAGATTTAAAATAAATAAGTTTGTAGCGACTACTTCTTCAAAACTATATGAGATATTGATATGGGACTTTTTCTAAAATGATCAGTATGACATGATGTTGGTCCTTGTCGAAAATTATTTTGATTCGATGTTAAACATGGCTGCCAGTGGCCATCTTTGGTTACATAGAGTTATATTGTAAAAACTTGTAGCGACTACTCCTCTGAAACTACTTGACGGATGTTCATGAAACTTCACAGGAATGTTGCTCTTGATGTCTAGTTGATCCTAGAAACATTTCAGGTCGGCCGGAAATTCAAGATGGCCGCCACAGCTAAAAATAGATTTAAAATAAATAAGTTTGTAGCGACTACTTCTTCAAAACTATATGAGATATTGATATGGGACTTTTTCTAAAATGATCAGTACGACATGATGTTGGTCCTTGTCGAAATTCGTTTTGATTTGACGTTAAACATGGCTGCCAGCGGCCATCTTTGTTTACATAGAGTTATATAATGAAAACTTGTAGCGACTACTCCTCTGAAACTACTTGACGGATTTTCATGAAACTTCACAGGAATGTTGCTCTTACTGTCTAATTGATCCTAGCAAAATTTCAAGTCGGCCGGAAATTCAAGATGGCCGCCACGGTTAAAAATAGATTTTCAAAAAACAAGTCTGTAGCGACTACTTCCTGAAATCAGAATCAATCAGTAGAGCTTCAAGGTCATTGACCTCTTGTTTTGTTGTTGTATTTATCTCATAAACCCGACACAAGTTGATAATACAATTGAAAGTTTTCCTGTGATGTCGGTTTACCTCGATATATTGTGATAAATCATTGTTCAGAACAACTTTTTTTTTTCATAAAAAGTTCCAGGGTCGGCCCCTTAAGAATAGGGTCGATCGGGCCACCGGAAACACAGTGTTTTTTTTGTTGGCCTTATGGAAATAAATCGGACAAGACAAAGAGCCTTTGCAAACTGGCATAAGCATGTCTTGCCTTGGGACACACCGAAGGAAGCCTGTGAGGCCCATGGATATTCTGAGTTGAACTTGCTATCCATTGGGCCATTTTATTCAATTGAAAAACGGGATGTATTCTGGTATGGGGTTGTCAGTCCATCCATGAAAAACAATTGTGCATTCGGGACACAACTACATACCACCAACCTCATGAAAATAGTACCGGTACATTGCCCTAGGTGAGGGGGGAAAACTTGTTTTGGGGGGTCAGTAGGTCAAAGCTCAAGGTCACCATGACCTTGTATGCAAAAAGTAGTGTAAGTATGCAAATAAGCCCAGTATGCACTGTCAAAAAAAATCTATAATGACTATGATCCAATTCCCATGGTTTATGTCGGTTTCGCGTGTTAAAGCGACAGGCAAACTGCAATAAAAGTTGATGTGTGAGTTATGTGATAAATAGAATCTAACATTTGTTCTCGTTCATTATTTAATTTATTAAGTTCGTTAGCAAAAAGATATAATGCCCGGCAAGAGCCTTACCAACTCTAATAAAAAATTCAATTATGAATGAGTACTCGTGTAAGATACTCTATATGTACATTGCCCTAGGAGAGCGGAGGAACCTATTTTTGTTTGGGTCAGTAGATCAAAGATCAATGTCGCTATGACCTTATATGGAAATAGGCATTCCACGCAATAACTGAAACTGTAACACTTGCACTCGTGAAATTTCATAGGTTCACTGCCCTTGGTGAGTGGAGGAAACCTATTGATTTTTGGGACAATTATTTCAAGGTCAAGGTCACAAAGATGTATAAAATAGACATTCCACGCTATCATTTCGAAACCATAACACTCGCTCACGAAACGTAAGTACAACGACTTCGGTGAGACAAAGAACCTTATTGTCTTTGGGGTCAGTAGGCCAAAGGTCAAGGTCACCATGAACTTATATGGAAATACACATTCCGCTAAATAACTTCGAAACCATGACACTCTCACTCACAAAACTTCATAGGCATATTGCCCTTAGTTGGAGGAGAAATCCTGTTACTTTTGAGGTCACTACATTAAAGGTCATGATCACCAGTACATATTCCAAGTGATAACTCCAGCAGTATAATACCTACACTTATGAAACTTTGTAGGTACATTGCCCTTGGTGAGAGGAGAAACCCTATTGATTTTTGGGTCGGTTGTGATAAATTCAAAACCTGAACACCCAAACTCATGAAATTTCATAGGTATATTGCCTTTTGTGAAAGGAGGAACCCTTTTGATTTTGGGTCAGTAGGCCAAAGGTCAAGATCACCATTACCTTGTAAGGAAATACACATTCCGCTAAATAACTACGAAACCATAACACTCACACTCCTGAAACTATATAGGTATATTGCCCTTGGTGAGAGGAGGAAGCCTATTGCTTACGTGTTCAGTAGGTCCTGAAGGTCGCACTGACCTGACAATGGCCAGCAGAGCTTATGGGATGGCGAGTTGTCCGTCGTCCGTCCGTCCGTTAACTTTTACCTCGTTAAGACGATAGGGCCTTCATTTTTCATCTGATCTTTACCAAACTTTAACATATTGTTAATATCAACGAAAGCTCGGACAAGTTCTAAAACCGGCCAAATCGGACCAGTAACAGCGGAGTTATGGCCCTTGAGTTAGTTAAAAATGCTGTATTTTGCCTCGTTAAGACGATAGGGCCTTTATTTTTCATCCGATCTTTCCCAAACTTTACCAAATTGGTAATATCAATGAAAGCTCGGGCAAGTTCGAAAACCAGCCAGATCAGACCAGTAACAGCGGAGTTACGGCCCTTGGATTAGTTAAAAATGCTATATTTTGCCTCGTTAAGACGATAGGGCCTTTATTTTTCATCCGATCTTTCCCAAACTTTAACAAATTGTTAATATCAATGAAAGCTCGGGCAAGTTCGAAAACCGGCCAGATCGGACCAGTAACAGCGGAGTTATGGCCCTTGATTTAGTTAAAAATGCTACATTTTGCCTCGTTAAGACGATAGGGCCTTCATTTTTCATCCGAACTTAACCAAACTTTACCAGATTGGTAATATCAATGAAAGCTCAGACAAGTTCGAAAACCGGCCAGATTGGACCAGTAACAGCGGAGTTATGGCTCTTGATTTAGTTAAAAGCGCTATATTTTGCGTCGTTAAGACGATAGGGCCTTCATTTTTCATCCGATCTTTACCAAACTGTACTAGATTGTTAATATCAATGAAAGCTCGGACAGGATCGAAAACCAGCCAGATCGGACCAGTAACAGCGGAGTTATGGCCCTTTATTTAGTTAAAAATGCTATATTTTTCGTCGTTAAGACAATAGGGCCTTCATTTTTCATCTGATCTTTACCAAACTTTATCAGATTGTTAATATCAATGAAAGCTCCGACAAATTTGAAAAACAGCCAGATAGGACCATTTATAGCCCTTCATTTTCTGAAAAATGCTATATTTTGGCCTCAGTAAGACGAAAGGGCCTTTATTTGGACGTATTTCAGTGAAACTTTTCAGGGATGATCAGTACCAAGCCTAGTTGTACATATCGTCACCGTGTTCCGGTTGAATGATTTTGGTGGAGTTATGTCCCTTTAAAGGTTTTAATACACATACTTTGTCCAGACTAGTTCTCCTGAACCCCTGGCCAGATTTAAACGAAACATTTTATGGATGATCAGTTCCAGGTCTAGTTGTGGAAATCATCGCCATGTTCCGGTTGAATGATTTTTGGCAGAGTTATGGCCCTTTAAAGGTTTTAATACACAAACTTTGTCTGGACAAGTTCTCCTGAACCCCTCGCCAGATTTCAGCGAAACTTTACAGGGATGATCAGCACCAAGCCTATTGTGCATATCATCGTCGCGTTTCAGTTTACAGATTTTTGGCAGAGTTATGGCCCTTTAAAGGTTTTTGATGCACACACGTTTTTGATGCACAAACATTTTCCGGCCTGACTCTCCTGAACCCCTGGCTGGATTTCAGCTGAACTTGACAAGGATGATCAGTATCAAGCCTGCATATCATCGCCATATTCCGGTTGAATGATTTTTGGCAGAGTTGTAAAGGTTTTAATAGACAAACTTTGTCCAGATTAGTCTCTTCTCAACTCCTGGCCGGATTTCAGCGAATCTTGTTGGGGATGATTAGTACCAAACCTAGTTGCACATGTCATTGCCATGTTCTGGTTGAATGAATTTTGGCAGAGTTATGACTCCTTAAAGGTTTTAATACACTAACTTTGTACAGACTAGTTCTTCTGAACGTCTGGCTGGATTTCAACAAAACTTGGCAGGAATGATCAGCAACAAGCCTAGTTGCGAATGTCATAGCCATGTTCCAGTTGAATGATATTATACATAAACTTTATGTTTAGCCAGTAGAGCGTCCACAGGCCCTCTTGGGCCTCTTGTTGTTTAATTATAAATATTAATTCATTTGGGCATAAATTCAATAAAAGTGTAATTTGATCTCAACACAAGATTATTTTATTTGAGCCTTATAGCATCATATGAATTAATATTAATGATTTATACATGGTTCTGGGGGCCCTGTTTGGTTACGGGGCAAATAATAGGGCGACTGCAGATGCCGTTTGATGGGAAGGCAGAGGGGTAGAACCTCCCCAAATTCATGTTCATTTTATCATTTTTTGTTCATGCTCATTAAAGGTCTTCATCAAGACCCCTGCATTGTTTCAGGTGCCATCTCGCTCATATCACTAGAGCAGTGGCAGAAAAACTATAACGTGGCTCCAGCGTAAATGGGGTGTTTACAATAGAATTTGCAGCAACTCTGCAGTTCAGGGTGAGAAGGTTCTAGGCCTGTTCTCCATATTTTATCTCGATGTACATGGAGGATGAGCCTGGCATTTCATTCCTGTTAGGCGCCATATAACCTTTCATGTGTTGGTGCACCTTAAAACCCCAATTCAATTCAATACAACAAAATCTAGCCGAGTCTTAATGTTGTCCACACGAAATTGGTTTAACCACCCAAACAATTAGATTTATTTGCTTTATTTGCACTGTGTTTTATTTCAATTTTAGCACGTTAATGGATGAAGGAAGCACCCAAACAGTTTGATTTGTTTACTTTTTTTGCATGGTGTTTTACATCATTTTGAGCACGTTAGGCGCATCAACATGATCATGGTTGAAGCAACCACCCAAACAATTTGGCTAGTTTGTTTTCTTTGAATGGTGTTTTACATCATTTTTAGCACATGTTTGGCCATATATGATGGTCGAGTTGTCCGTCGTCCGTCCGTCATCCGTCCGTCCGTTAACTTTTGCCTTGTGAACACTCTAGGGCCTTCATTATTAATCCGAACTTTACGAAACTTTGTCAGTGTCTTTATCATTCTCGCCCTCGATCGATACTATTATCATCTCTCATGTTTGGCGCTTGGAATTATGGGGGAAAAAGTAGTCCGGTCAGGTGATTTGCATATATATAGCTAGGGACCAAAACCCAAGTTTTATGACCCAATCTAGACACGCCGGACAAAAGCACCAAACTTTCCTCAAATGTGTGTTTTATATTTCTATAAAAGGGTCCCCAAAAGTTTGTGAATCCCTAAATGTATTAGGATTATCACACCGAATTACCGCACCGCAGATGAAGTCCTGAAAAATCAGGAGGGCACCTGCCAAATATCAGTGATGAATTTGAAAAATTTGAAATGACGTCAGTATGGTGTCTTTATATCAATGAAAGCTCGGACAAGTTTGAAAACCAGCCATATAGGATTAGTTTCGTTTTGCTGAAAAATGCCATATTAAGCCTTGTGAACACTCTAGCACCTTCATTTATTATTTGATCTTTACCAAACTTGCAAAGATTTAATATCAATGAAAGCTCGGACAAGTTCGAAAACCAGCAAAATTGGGTCAGTAACACCAGAGTTATGGCCCTTGTTTTTCTGAAAAACTCCATTTTCTGCCTTGTGAACACTCTAGCACCTTCATTTATTATTTGATCTTTACAAAACTTTCACAGATTATTAATACCAATGAAAGACCAGCTAAATTGGGTCAGTAACACCAGAGTTACGGCCCTTGTTTATTCTGAAAATGCCATTTTCTGCCTTGTGAACACTTTAGCACCTTCATGTATTATTTGGTCTTTACCAAACTTGCACAGATTGTTAATATCAATGAAAGTTCGGACAAGTTCGAAAACCAGCCAAATCGGATCAGTAACACCAGAGTTATTGCCCTTGTTTTTTCTGTAAAAATGCCATTTTCTGTCTTGTGAACACTCCAGCACCTTCACCAAGCTTGCACAGATTGTTAATAGCAATGAAATCTTGGACGAGTTCGAAAAAAAAGAAACATCGGAGCATATGGCCCTTGTCTTTGCTAAAATATGCCCTTTTCTGCCTTGTGAACACTCTAGCACCTTCATTTATTGTTTGATCCTTTAATACTAATTATTTTTTTAATATTTTTTTTTTTAATATTTTTCATTTTTTTTTTTTTATTTTTTTTATTTTTTTTATTTTTTTTATTTTATTTTTTTAAAATTTTGTATTCATATTTTTTTATTTTTTTTTATGCCGTGATGGATTTGACGAAAGCTAGCATGATTATTTGATTTTTGATGGAGTTATGGCCCTTGACATCTTTACATTAAATTTTTTGTCGGCGCTACTCCTCCTAAACGCATTGTTGGATTTCGTGGAAACTTGGCAGGAAGCATCGGTAAAATGTCTAGTTGTGCATATCACGCCTTTGTTCCAGTTCGCTGATTCTTGACGGAGTTACGGCCCTTTTTCATTTTTACTTTCAATTTCTTGTCGGTGCTGCTCCTAAATGGCTTGTTGGATTTCTACGAAATTTGGCAGGAAATCTCGGTATGATGTCTAGTTGTGCAAATCGCGGTATAGCAATGAAATATTGGACAAGTTCGGAAAAAAGAAGTACTGATGGGAATTTTATGATGACAACCCTTGATATAAGAGCCGTTTTAGCAAGCAGAGCGTCTACAGGCCCTCTTGGGCCTCTTGTTTTCTGTTGTAGCAGCAGACCTTCCCATTTTCCCTGGGTAGAACCAATACTGTATAGTTTCTGCCATCTGTAAGGATCGACACTTTCTCACTTGAAAAGTCGAGCTCCCAGTGGTATATAAGTTGTAGATCATTAGAGTATAGCATAACTTTATCTAGCCTGTACACAGGTAATATTGGCCATACACTGCTTTCAAGTATACATTATGTCAATCAATACAGTGCTATCACAACGAGCTGCCAAGATTTAGTATTGCTGTACCAATTTCATGTCATTGTCTACGCACAATAACAATCTGGTAAAGATAAACTATATGTTTAATCACAACCGGTTAACCTCCCTCTATGAACAATAATGTTAATGCGATGTAAATATATTTTTATCTTGGTAATTGATGGTCTTTGCCAAGGTTGTATACGAGTTGTAAACTAATCAAATCAAGTTATAACTCAGTTGGTAGAGAGCTTCCCTTCCAGTCATTAGGTAGTGGGTTTGAATTGAAATTTGTAACAGCTCTTCAAAATATTGTTTAGATTATTTCGAGCAGCCACAGAGAGAGAGTGGAAGGATATATAGGAATCCAGGAACCTGCCCTACTCTTACTATTGAAAATTCATATGGTGAACATGCCGGATGGATACCGATACGTGCGACTCCGGTTAACGTCCCATCCGACGGATCAGGCTGATGGACACACCAAAGTAACCCAATGGTGCCAGTGAGACTCGGAACACTTGATCTACATATTCAGTCGAACATGCTAATCGCATGCTATCCACTGGGCCACCACTATTGTTTCAGATGCTACTTGAGTGGTGGCAGAAAACAATGATCTTGGCTCCAGCGAAAAAGGGAGTGCTGACCAGAGAATTTGCAGCAACTCTGCACAACTAGGCTTGGTACTGATCATCCTTGCCAAGTTTCCTTGAAATTTGGCCAGGGGTTCAGCAGAACTAGTCCGGACAAAGTTTTTGTATTAAAACGTATAAAGGGCTATAATTCGGTCAAAATATCTTTCAGCTGGAACACGGTGATGATATGCACAACTAGACTTGGTACTGATCATCTCTGCACCGTTTCTCTGAAATCCGGCCATGGGTTCAGGAGAACTAGTCAAGACAAAGATTGAGTAGTAAAACCTTTATAGGGTCATAAATTTGCCAAAAATCATTCAACCGGAACATGGTGATGATATGCACTACTAGGCTCTATACTGATCATCATTCCAAGTTCGTCGAAATCCGGTCGGGGCAGAACTAGTCTACAAATTATGTGTATTAAAACCTTTAAAGGGCCATAACTCCACCAAAAATCATTCAACCGGAACAAGGTTACAATATGCATAACTAGGCTTGGTACTGATCATCCCTGCAAAGTTTTGCTGAAATACAGCAAAATGAAAGCCTTATCATAACAATCTGGTAAAGTTTGGTAAAGATTGGATGAAAAACGTAGGTGCTAGAGTGTTAACACATTTTTCATGAATTCAAGGAACATAACTTTGGTGTTACTGGTCTGACCTGGCTGGTTTTAGAATCTGACCTAGCTTTCATCAATATCAACAATCTGGCAAAGTTGGGTAAAGTTAGGATGCAAAATGGAGGCGCCAGAATGTTGACAAGACAAAATATAGCAATTTTCGCTAATTCAAGGGCAATAACTCTGGTGTTACTGGTCCGATCTGGCTGGTTTTCGAACTCGTCCGAGCTTTCATTGTTATTAATAAACTGGTAGAGTTTGGTACAGATCGGATGTAAAATGGAGGCGCCGGAGTATTGACAAGACAAAATATAGCAATTTTCGTTAATTCCAGGGCAAGAACTCCAGTGTTACTGGTCCGATCTGGCTGGTACTTGAACTCGTCCAAGCTTTCATTGATATCACCAAATCATTATTAAAACTTATCAAAAGATATTTTGAAAGCTCTTAATGATTTTAGGAGACTTACAAACAATGCCCTTTCTTTAAACAAGATGACCTTGAAGCTCTACTGATTGATTTTGATTTCAGGAAGTAGTCGCTACAAACTTGTTTTGAAAATATATTTTCAGCCGTGGCGGCCATCTTGAATTTCCGGCCGACCTGAAATTTTGCTAGGATCAATTAGACATTAAGAACAACATTCCTGTAAAGTTTCATGAAAATCTGCCAAGTAGTTTCAGAGGAGTAGTCGCTACAAGTTTTTACTATATAATTCTATGTAAACAAAGATGGCCGCTGGCAGCCATGTTTAACGTCGAATCAAAACGATTTTTGACAAGGACCAACATCATGTCATGCTGATCATGTTAGAAAAAGTCCCATATCAATATCACTTAGAGTTTTCAAGAAGTAGTCGCTACAAACTTGTATTTTAAAAATCTATTTTTAGCTTTGGCGGCCATCTTGGATTTCACATCAACATGAATTTTTGCTAGGATCAACTAGACTTCATGGGCAACATTTCTGTAAAGTTTCATGAATATCCATCTAGTAGTTTCAGAGGAGTAGTCGCTACAAATAAAAGTTTACAGACAGACGGACGCCGCACCACGGCATAAGCTCTGCTGATCAGAGATCAGTCGAGCTAAAAAACGATTTTTTTTTGTTGTTTCAGCAGTTTTCTGTCAATTTTTGGTCCTGGAAATACAGAGTGCACCCTCAGCACAGCTGGTATTTTGTCATAACAAGTATATAACAGAGGCACACCATCAGCCTAAGAACTGTGTGTGCTCGGGGTTTTTTAAATAACAGAAGAAGAACAAATATTTCTGCACAGGAAACTCATAAAATATTGATGTTTACATAGTGCGGTAATGCTGAGTATTTAATATTTTATATTAAAATTGCATAGCTATTGGTAGAGCCTCTTTAACATTTTACAAGGTTAACCTTCAGATTTTGTCATTTCATTGCATGGTTCTGGCTTCATCACTGATATTTGCTTTATTTCGATCATTTGAAATTAATTGTTTGCAGACAAAAGGCTTCCTTGATGGACTGCCTTGTCTGTTATCTGGTAGCCTTTCATAGACTGCCTTGTCTGTTATCTGGTTGCCGTACAAGGATTTTCTCTGCAGTCGCAAATAGAGAATTTTAGATAGAGGACATGAGGTTATATATAAATTCTCTTTAACCTATGATACAAAATCTGAAGTCCAAAAAGGACCATATCCCCTGGAAAAATTGTCGTATCACAATAACGATGAAATATGATCCTTTCCGATGAATGCAAGCAATCAAACTAAATATATTACTAGTTTAATCCCTTCAAAACTGAATGATAAGTTGCAGCCAAAAGGTCCTAAAAAACAACCACAACTGCTGTAAGGATGGTCGAATCAATATGACGATTATATATAGATGATATTTGTTTGTTTTGAGTGAATAAGGATTTATTTTCATCGAGAAGTGAGAAAACTTATATTTTCACGAGTGCTTTAGCATGAGCGAAAATATTTGGGTTTTCTCACTTCGAGATGAATATAAATCCTATATTCAGGACAAAACAACAAATATTCTATTTATTATATACTCGCAACCTGGAAAGGACAAGGTATGATATGGAGCAAAATTAGCCCCCAATACTGGTGTTTAAATCACTAAGTTTGAATATTTATTTTAGAAGCTCTTAATGACTTTAGGAGACTTACAAACGAGGCCCTTTCTTTAAAAACAATGAAAGTTTTGTTCAATTTCAGCAGTTTTCTGTCAATTTTTGGTCCTGGAAATAAAGAGCGCACCCTCGGCACAGCTGCTATTTTGTCATAAGTATATAATAGAGACACATCATCAGCTTAAAAAGTGTGTGTGCTCGGGGATGCGCTCTATATTTTTTGGATCACAAACTAGCCCAGAAACGCCCAAAACCTGCAAAATATGACCAAAGTAACAAAAATGCCAATTTTTGAGACCCAAGTTAAGCCTTCTAGATAAATAAAACAATTAAAAATATATACTGAAGATAGAATATAATCAATTTACTTTAACATGCGCAATAAATTAAACTATTTATTGCATTTTGGATATTATGGGGGCCAAAATACACTCTTATCATACCTTATCCTTTATGCAGAAAAATATAATGCGCCAAAACAATGAGGTCAATAACGTCAACAACATAAACATCAACATTTCCATGATATCATTTTGAGTGAAAATATATGTTCATAGACAACGAAAATGTAAGGTTTTATTTTAATCATAAAATCCACTATTTCACTGGAAAGTTTATAATAAATGATTATCTTAACACGACTGCAAACAATCCAACTAAATATTAATTGAATCCCTTCAAAATTGAATGACAAGTTAGAGTGTGAATCACGTGATTGCAAACACAATAAAGTGTGAATCACGTGATTGCAAACACAACAAAGCGTGAAGAGCAGACGATCACTAGTGGGGACAACTATTTAAGGTTATGAAAGCAAGAGAATTAAGCCAATATATGATATGAAATCTATTTAGAAACATTCACATTCTCCCACATTAATAACAAGTTAACCAAACCAATCTGACATACAGCATCAATGGAGACAAAGTTTCTGTAACAAATAAATGTTACCTAGTGCTGCACACTATTTCTTTATGTAAACTTCTGAGCACTATTCAATAAGTTCCAACCTACTGCAGCAATATTTTTGTATGTAAATGTCTGAGCACTATTTAATTATCAAATACAAAACATCAGCTGTTACACATCATAGAACATGCTTGTAAAATAAACGTTAATAATAATTGATCTCGCATTGCAGTATTATCTCGGATAGATTATCTTGGCATGTACTGCCTTGACATACCTAACTTCCAAACCTTATATCAATTCTTTAAAGGTTAGTTTGAGAAACATTAACTCGGTGCCTGTAGAAACATCCATATCAATGAGAGTGAACATGTAGATGATGGGTTCGGGTAACAGATGTCATCAGTCCTTCTCTGCAATCGCTACTAGATGTACATCTATTTCTTCTTCTTTTAAAATCCTGAATAAAACATGACACTCATTATTAGACACATTTATAGTTTCATTCAGTTTTATGAATTGCACAAAAAAACAAGTAAATTTGGAACGGTCACAATTATCATGACATGTTGATCATGTTTGTTAAATTCCAATATTGATGTGGTTCCAGACCAGTGAATATGTATGATTCCAGAGCAGTGAAGGTATGTGATTCCAGAGCAGTGAATATATGATTCCAGAGCAGTGATGTTATTACAGAGCAGTGAAGGTATGTGATTCCAGAGCAGTGAATATATGATTCCAGAGCAGTGATGTCATTACAGAGCAGTGAAGGTATGTGATTCCAGAGCAGCGA
Source organism: Cyrtodaria siliqua (assembly GCA_037043455.1). Classification (NCBI taxonomy): domain Eukaryota; kingdom Metazoa; phylum Mollusca; class Bivalvia; order Adapedonta; family Hiatellidae; genus Cyrtodaria; species Cyrtodaria siliqua. The sequence goes on along the minus strand of JAWPHD010005630.1, from coordinate 86,504 downwards.
ATATATGATTCCAGAGCAGTAAAGGTATGTGATTTCCGAGCAGTGAAGTTATGATTCCAGAGCAGTGATGTTATTACAGAGCAGTGAAGGTATGTGATTCCAGAGCAGTGAATATATGATTCCAGAGCAGTGATGTCATTACAGAGCAGTGAAGGTATGTGATTTCAGAGCAGTGAAGTTATGTGATTCCAGAGCACAAAAGTTGTGTGATTCCAGAGCACAAAAGTTATGTGATTCCACAGCAGTGAAGTTATGTGATTCCGCATAAGTGAAGATATATGATTTCACAGTAGTGAAGTTACATGATTTCAGAGCAGTGAAGTTATGTTATACCAGAGCAGTGAAGATATCATTTCAGACCAGTGAAGACCTGTTAATTCCAAAGCAGTAAAGAATATATGTGATTTCAGAGCAGTGAAGAAAATATGTGATTCCAGAAGTGAAGATATGTGAGTCCAGAGCAGTGAAGATATGTGACTCCAGAGCAGTGAAGACATGTGATTCCAGAGCAGTGAATACATGTGATTCCAGAGCAGTGAAGATATACAATTACATATCAGAGAAGTTAAGTGATTTCATAGCAGTGAAGTTATGTGATTCAAGAGGAGTGAAGTGAAGATATTTGATTCCAGAGCAGTGACGCTGTGATTCTAGAGCCGTGAAGATATATGATTCCAGAACAGTGAAGTGATGATATGTGAGCAGTGATGATAAGAGATTGCAGAGCATCAAAGTTATGTGAATCCAAAGTCCAAAGCAGAGGTTATGTGATGCCAGAGCAGTAAAAATATGTGAATCCAGAGTAGTGAAGACATGTGATTACAGAGCAGTGACGTTATGTGAATCCAAGCCGAGAAGTTATGTGATGCCAGAGCAGTGAAAATATATGACTCCAGAGCAGTGAAGATGCATGATTTCAGAGCAGTGAATATATGAAATTCCAGAGCAGCAAAGTCATGTGATTCCAGAGCAGAGAAGTTATGTGATTCCAGAGCAATAAAGAAATAAGATTCCAGAACAGTGAAGATATGTGATTCCAGAGCAGCAAAGTTATGCCATGCCAGCCAGAGCAGTGAAGTTACGTGATTCCAGAACAGAGAAGTTATGTGATTCCAGAGCACTGAAGATATAAGATTCCAGAGCAGTGAAGATAAGTGTTCCCAGAGTAGTGAAGTTTCGTGATTCCAGAGCAGTGAATTTATGTGATTCCAGAGCAGTGGCTCAATTTTTGTTACACTGGCCATATCTGCATCATCTGAAATATGTGCATGTACACTTTTTGCGCTTTTCATCAATGCCTATTTTAAGCCTTGGTGATCATCTTGATATGCAAGAAGTTTGCTTTAAGAACAACTAGACATCGCCTGCAATGTGAACGCACCAACTGGAGACCCCCTGCACAGTTTCTGCAAAGTTTCATGATGATCCCATCAAAAGTTAATGTGAAGTAACCTTTCCAAGTTTGTCCTATTTAAGTCTATGTAAACAAACATGGTCTGTGGCTGCCACCTTGACTATCTGATTAAGATATATTTCAAATTGAAACTACATGTGGTTGAAAAGGAGTAGCTAAAGAGAGATAATAATGTTCCGGAGGCCGACAGACCAAATAAGTGTGCAGTTTCATGATTAACTGCCCTGCAGTAAGGGCTATTCCATTAAAACATACATGGGACCCCAGGAAGGCACTTCTATTAAAACAACAATGGAAAGTAACTTTCTAAAAACTTTTTTTTACATTGGGAATGTTTTTACCCAGAATTGGGAAAATAAAGTGGGAAGAGGCTGAATTTCGGCCGCACTTCAATAGGTCAAACACACAACCTGATAAGGTTCTATTTTCCTTTTATTTATCCATTGCATCATATAACAATTTTTTTTTTATTTTCTTATACAGTTTTAGGATCGCGCCGCGAATCTTGCAAAAACCGTACCGGGTCCCATAAATTAAACAATCCAAAACAGGTGCGCGTTCCGTGTTATTTAGCAGCTTGCATTTGTGAATAAGCGTTCGTCGTTAAGCGTTTTTTATGATACAGACTAAAAATAAAAAAAAGATTATACAGCAATTCATCGAAAAATAAGAATATGAAAAGGAAATCACCGTTCAAACTATTAATATTCTAGTGATCTTTCTTCTTCTGTCCAACGAGACAAATTTGCCTGATCACTCAATGTCAATATGAAAGCTGTAATGCGATTGGTTTAAATCATGCAATCAACCAATGAAATGCGCACTTTCAAATTGATCAACTTAATCAAGGGAGAGAACTTCTTGATTTTCAACAAATACATTTTAAAAACACAATAAAAGAAGCTTTCTGGTTGGATTTTGGTTTAAAAAGTCTGATTGTCCTGAGATTGTGCGGGCTGCCTTTAAGGCCATTTTTACGCTGATGTATCACATTAGTGTTTGTGGTCTTCGCAATAGATGGGGAGAGACATCGATTATTTTACAACATTTTATTTAATGTTGAATTAATTATTCAAATAAAACAATCTTTAAGAATCAAAATAGTTTTTAAAATTCGAAAGTAGTAGGTAGTGTCTGAACATGTCAAAATAGGCCATACAGGCGTAGTATTGGCATTGTGTACACCGCTTATCAAGCTGCTATGAAATTCTATTGAACATTTATGAATATATGCCATGAACATCTATCATACGCTTCTTTGCACTAACCTGTGTACACAGATCACTGGAAAGATCGTAAACCAAGCTTTATTGTGACCTAGTGCCATTTTATGCCTATGCACTACTTTTTACACAATCGGTGTCCAAAGTTGACAAAATTCATTTACATCGGGACTCCTTTCAGGAATTTCCCCATTTTTAACAAGAGGTCAATGACCTTGAAGCTCTGCTGATAGGTTTTTGATAGCTAGATCAGAATTCCTGTGAAGTTTCATGAAAATCCGTCAAGTAGTTTCAGAGGAGTAGTCGCTACAAGTTTTCATTTTATAACTCTATGTAAACAAAGATGGCCGATGGCGGCCATGTTTAACGTCCAATCAAAATAATTTTTGACAAGGATCAACATCATATCATACTGATCATTTTAGAAAAAATCCCATATCAATATCACTTATAGTTTTCAAGAAGTAATCGCTACAAACTTGAATTTTGAAAATCTATTTTTAGCCATGGCGGCCATCTTGAATTTCCGGTCAACCTGAAATTTTGCTAGGATCAATTAGACATCAGGAGCATCATTCCTGTGAAGTTTCATGAAAATCCGTCGAGTAGTTTCAGAGGAAAAGTCGCTAGAAGTTTTTACTAAATAACTCTATGTAAACAAAGATAGCCACTGGCAGCCATGTTTAACATCGAATCAAAACGATTTTCGACAAGGACCAACATCATGTCATGCTGATCATTTTAGAAAAAGTCCCACATCAATATCACTTAGATTTTTCAAGAAGTAGCCGCTACAAACTTTTTTTTTTAAATGCTATTTTTAGATTTTGCGGCCATCTTGGATTTCACAACAACATGAATTTTTGCTAGGATCAACAAGACTTCAGGGGGAACATTTCTGTAAAGTTTCATGAAAATCTGCCAAGTAGTTTCAGAGGAGTAGTCGCTACAAGTTTTTACTATATAATTCTATGTAAACAAAGATGGCCGCTGGCAGCCATGTTTAACGTCGAATCAAAACGATTTTTGACAAGGACCAACATCATGTCATGCTGATCATGTTAGAAAAAGTCCCACATCAATATCACTTAGATTTTTCAAGAAGTAGCCGCTACAAACTTTTTTTTTTAAATGCTATTTTTAGATTTTGCGGCCATCTTGGATTTCACAACAACATGAATTTTTGCTAGGATCAACAAGACTTCAGGGGGAACATTTCTGTAAAGTTTCATGAAAATCCATTCAGTAGTTTCAGAGGAGTAGTCGCTATAAAAAAAAAGACGGACGGACTACTGACTCCGCACCACGACATCTCTGATCAGTAGAGCTAAAAATACCATGAGAAAGGCCAATCACAGCTCTATAAGATGACATCATTATTTTTCCTGGGATTGGTTACAAGTTAAGCATGCCGACCTTCAACTTGCGCTAATTCCGCAAGGTGCGAGTTTACGTTTATTGACTGAGAAGGGGTGTAAGATTAAATCAATAAAAACTATTTTAATTAAAAGTTTATAAATTGGATATGATTGTAGAGTTTAATCATTCTCCTTTAAGTAAAACTATATGCATGCATGGGGTTTAAGGTCTCTTATAAAAATCTTTCAGTAACATCACAACGGTGTCGAAGTGAGTGCAGTGAACTGATTGCTGAACTTTATAGAGCTGCCACACCGGAATACGATGCCGTAGACACAACATGATACCCCACCCAGTCACAGTATACCGATACCAGGGCAACCACTCCTAGCACTACCCTTTACATGCTAAACGTCATGCAAGGGAGATACAAGTACCATATTTATGAAGTTTTGATGTGCCCTACCCTGGACTGAACCCACAAAGTCCCGCATGTGTTGCAGACACTCCACCACTAGGCCACCGCTGTGGTAACAGGGTAATCTAGTCTCGTTATTTATGGATGGAGTGAGAAGAATGTTACCTGAATTGTGGGTTATCCTTGGATACAACACCAACTTCTATCTCTGAAGACTTGAAGTCAGCCGATAACACAGTCGACAGACAGGTAATTGCAATCTGAAATAAATTGAATATTTGCCAAAATATCTGATATTAAATCAATTGTTTGAATGACAGAATTTAAGAACAATTTCTTTTATGTATTGATCATGTCTGTAATTAAGTGTTGAATGTATTATTCCTATAAATGCAAATGAACCTCATTTACTTCTAGCAGAGGGCCCGCTCCCCTGATGACCTTCGTCCATTGTAGACACTTGCAACAGTTATAAAGGTGTGTAGATAAAAGAGGTTTGGTAATTTCAGATGAAGATTTTTTAAACATTTATAACTATTAAACTGATAAACCCAGGTATGCTAAAAGTTAACATTAGGAACACCATTTAAATAAACTTAGTAAAGTCAAAGCGAAACTTGGTAAGGTCAAAGCTTTTGCTACATACAATATATGACAGCTCTATACCATGTGGTTTCAAAGAAGATTATTTAAGATTCAACATTTGAACAAACTTGGCAGAGGGCCATATGCTTACGCTGCGTGCAACATATGAGAGTTCTATGCTTTGTGGTTTCAGAGAAGATTTTTTTTTAGGTGTATCCCAATACAAGTCTATGTAAAGCTTGTGACCCCTGGGGCGTTGCCAAATGTAACACCAGGGCACTTGGAACAAAGTCAGGACTTTTCCTAGGAGTGCCATGGGGCTGAATAACGGCCCCTTCCCAATGACAAAAAACACTTTTTTCCCCCAATTTGAAGAAAACAAGAAACGTAGAAATTCCACGAAAACTAGGTTTTCCATTTAAAATGCTATTACACTACCGGTAAGACGAAAATGGAAGTAACAAAAGTTTTTTCTACAAAAAAAATGGCAAATTACATAAATGAAGTAGTTTTTGTATTAAAGTGATATAAACAGTGTACAATACAGAATAAATAGAATGACATGTGAATTACAAACATAAATGTATAAACAGTAAAATGAGGACAGTAAAGAAAGAAAAGATTTGTTATTAAGGCAAATATAAGCTACATGCACAGCAAGTTTTGTTGAAATATCTCATTCCTAAGCAAACTGAGCGTAAATCGTTTTCCATTTTTAGTGACGGGTGACCTTGACCTTGACCCCAAATGCAATCCCAAACTTCCTTTCCATATAAAATATATACACAGCAAGTTTTGTTTCAATATCTCGTTCCCAACTCAAGTTATTGAGCGGAAAATGTTTTTCAATTTTAGTAACAATGATCTTGACCCCAGTGACCCCAAGTGCAATCCCAAACTTCCCTTTGATATAAGCTACTTACATAGGAAGTTTCATTCTAATATCTCATTCCTTACTTAAGTTATAGAGCGGAAACTTTTTTCTATTTTTAGTAACAGTGACCTTGACCCCAGTGACCCCAAATGCAATCACAAACGTCCTTTCCATATAAGCTACCTGCACTGCAAGTATCTTCACAATATCTCATTCCTAACAAATGTTATTGAGCAGAAACCGTTTTTCTATTTTTAGTAACATTGACCTTGACCTTGATCCCAGAGACCCCAAATGCAATCCCAAGCTTCCTTTCCATATAAGCTCCCTACTCTGCAAGTTTTATCGCAATACCTCATTTCTAACAAAAGTTAACCAAGGAAAGCCTGGTTTAAAAAAAAGACATTTTCTATTATGTTGGTGTCACTCCACACACTGATTTCAGTAACTGATTGTAAACAGTTGTTACCACTCTAACAGATTCAAATCACTATTTAAATAATTGTTCAAAGTGTACTAATTTCCCAATGTGATTTTTTTTCTTCAAAATTGCCCAAGCAGTTAATGAGATGTTGTTTAAGCAAAAGTTATTGACAATGAATGACTAGTGCATAAAATAAGGTCACAATAGCTCACTTTTGGCTAAGGAGGAATGCTCATGCAAGCTAAATATTCATTTACAAATTACAATAGATCTTGAGTTGGCTGCATTCCAACCATTGTAACTTACGATTAATTCTGAAATCCGATTGCCCATCACTGCTATTCATATATACAATCATTCCTTACCTCTATCGCTTCAGTTAACGTGAAGTCCTGTTTGCGCTTGATCTTCTTCTCCAAGAAACCGTTGGCTTCCAGTTGTTTGACTCCAGCTGCTGTTGCCTTGAAGCCGCAGTAGTAGCCAGCGGGGTCGGACTTGTAGACCTGTGGACCATCTCTCTCTACATCATACGCTATCAATATCATACCTGAAGTAACAACAGGCATCAGGGCATTATGGCTAAGTCATGTTGACTTCAAATATATAGTCACTCAGTTGTATGTGAATAACACACATACTGTCAGTTGGTGGATCAAGAAGTGATATATGTCGTATGGAATGAAGAGTTTGAATATCAATGTATTATTTTATGACAGACCTTTCAAGGACACGTACCTCTGTGCAATCATTTTCTGTGACCTGTATCATGTATTGATGTTTTCTGCATCACCATCATCTTGACAGGTATAAAATGACATGCCACTGTGTATAACAGGGTCTTCCCAAGAAACCTTTTCAAGCCTTATACTGGTATATGCACGGGGCTGGGTCAAGCAGGGGTGTACCCTGCCGCATCTCATTTACTAAGAAATAGCAATGTCTGTTACATGATCGTGGTGTGAGTACATCTCTACTCTATGAACCTATGTTAGTGCTGTGTAGAGTAGTGCTGTGTAGAGTAGTGCTGTGTAGAGTAGTGCTGTGTAGAGTAGAGCTGTATAGAGTAGTGCTGTGTAGAGTAACTGGTTCCGGAAGCTTGTATCCCCTCTTGTGGACATGCCATCAAAATTAACCCTTAACCCACTAAGAACGACTATAATAGCCTTTGCGTCCATTGTAAACCTAGATCAGCCTGCGAGAGGTTGATCAGGGTTTACAATGTCCGGCTACTGATCAGTCATTTCCCCCTTTGTCACATAAATGGAATGATCTTAATTCAAAGAAAGAACAGTCCAATATATATAAGTAGCGGGTTAAGGGTTAAAGGATCGCATTAGCTGCTGAAGTCTGTCGGATCACATATCCATTCGAGGCAATTAAAGCTTCCAGAATTTTCTCTAGTGATAATCCTACAGACTATAAAATAGATTTAAACTAGATATACCACTGATTGGTAACGCTGCTAGAGGACTGTGTCAACTATGCACAATGGCTACGAGGAGTTGAGCAAATGTGTTACAGTCTGCATATGTTGGTTGATGGCGGTATGTGTGCAGATTTATGGTAATTGGCACAAAGGCCCAGCAGGAGTTGAGCACATAGAATTATTTTAATGGAAATTCGAAGTTGTAGACAATTGGCACTAAAACCTAAACAGCCTTGCAAGATATGGGATGTGGAAATTCAATGTTCAAGGGGACATAACTCTGGTACAAAAAGTTGCAGTCCATATGTGTTATATTATAGTATAAATTGTTTACAGTATCTTCAGTTGTTGGTGATGATATGTTTGAAGTTAATTAACCTAGGAAAAGTTTTTTTTCCAGAGAAATACAAAGTTAAGTAACTATCCCGCCAACAACAGCCAACTTTTTCAACATATGTACACACTCTTTCTAAACCTACTGACGATGAGGTATATATATATAACTTACATATTTGGATTTGGAGAATTTAAACTCTATAGACACATTATAAACAGCTTTAACCAGCCGGGCCAAGCCTCAAAAATGGAGTTACCAACTCATAATTCATTTAACGCATATTCAATCACATGTGCTATAAGAACCCATTAATAAACTCATACCTTTAATCGGTGCATATACATTATTATACGACCTGAACACCTGGATAGAGTTTTGAAGTGTAATTTTGTCGTTATTTGGCGGGATAGCTACTTTAATGACAATCCGCTAAAAGTTGTTGAAGTGCAGTTCAGTATGAATATCTTCAGGTGGTAATAATGATACATGAAATCAGAACAATATTAGTTATTGGGTTAGTTACTGACCCCCTACAGAAATATGTGGGGTCAGTAAGATTTATAGGGGGCGAGGCGATAGCCGAGTCTCCATATACATCTGACTGACCCCAAATATTTCTGTAGGGGGTCAGTAACAAACCCAATAACTGATTTATTGCATCGAGCACCTTTTTCAAAGGCAAACGTCGATATTTAACCCATTTTAATGGAGCGTCAATGTCATTGAGACGTTTGCGCAATTTGACGTCATGATGTTGACGTCACGACCAGTACAGTTTAAAAACATTATTAAATTTTCTTCTTATGTTTGTTACTAACCCTTAAAGAACTATTTGCAAATGATTTAAACTTTGATTCGAAATTGTAGTCCATATTGTTTTAGTGACCCTCTATGAAATCTACTGACCAATTATAGAATAATAGAGGGTCACCATGTGACCGCTCTAATCCAATGAAATTCCCAGGATTTTGTGTGAGGTGCAATAAAAGATAGAAGAAGCTGAGATATGAGACGTACACATGACGTACAGAATTAGAAATCCAGAAGTTCAAAGTAACAGAATTCTGGTAAAAACAGTCACTGCCCAAATAAGTTATAGTATATAGTATGTACTATTTGACAGTGATCAAACGTGTATTGTTTCATTGCAATCGGCAAAAAAGCCCAGAAGGAGTACAGCACACAAGCTTTTTCCCCTACAAGTTAAAATTTCAAGACTTACAACATCCTAGAGGTCTCATCTCGGCACTCTGTGTGTACACTTGTGAGATATCAGATATTCGTTTACACAACATGTCTATGGGTATCTCGTAACCGTATGTGTACTTCCACTTGGCCGCCTCGTATCTGGCCCGCTGTACCTGAGATCTACTGTCAGCTGCAATATGGAAAATAGACTCGTACGATATGTGTAACAGCCCTGGAAATTTTTTATGTCAATATTTTATTTCTTTTCATATACATATGCACACACAAAAACAGAAGCTTTTATAAATTAATGTTACAAAATTAGATAATTATCTTACTTATGTAAGCGTCTCTGTAGCCGAGCAGTTAACAGAGATGGACAGAGATGAATTCTTTTACTGTCTCAGAAGATATCTCTTGTAATTAAAGAGGCTTAATTATAAAGTGATAAAAGTGTGTTCTCATCTAAGAGGAGTTATACAAAGCCCTGTACATGTATCAAAGAGACTTTATCAAGGCCACCTCCAACTTATACTGCAGGGTCCATATTTATAAAGTTTCTTAGCAATATCTAAAGTCAATTTTATCAATTTGATTAACACCCTTTTTCTATTGATTTAAGATATATCGTGTATATTGTGTATAAGGGTATGGATAAATAAAACCTACAGCTACATAATTATCTTAAAACAGATGTTCGTAGTGTCCCAGAGAGGTTAATAAGGATATTAAAAAAAATCTTAAATGTCGACTTAGCAATATGTTCCACTTAAGTTGCTTTATGAATACGGACTCTGTACTGCAGGGCTTTTTACAAGAAAATTATGAAGCTAGGCCTGCTGATTTTGGGAAAAAGAAGCGAGACATTGACAAAATTGGGAAAAAAAGAGCATGATTTTCGCTATTTAGGAGAATGTTTTTAAGAGAAAAACTTTTATTAAGATGTATGCTTTAGGTATATTATAAATCAGGTATTGAATTTAGAAATGATTTTAACATACAAGCAATGGAAAATCAAAAGTCTGTCACTTTCTTAAAAGATTTTTTTTTGATCGGGATATTTTTTTACCCGAATAGAGAAAATATAGAGTTTTTTGCAATTGGGAAGAGGCCGAATTTCAACCCCACTTAAATAGGTTAAAAGAGCCATGAGTGAAGATAAACTAATGGTGCACTGGTTCAAGAAGGAATTGAATCCTGAATGGGACTTTAAAATATACAGAATTTAGTAATTATATAAGGACAGTCAGGGATTTATTTCCTGCTAGAACAGGGGCTGAAATTCAGCTACTTCACAATTCAAAATTGATATGTTTTTCACAACTGTGGATGTGTTTTTTTCACAATTAAAAAAACTTGATCACAATATTTATAGCCACAATTATGAATAGGGTATCTAGGTCAGGTTCCATAACCAGCCTAACTGTTCCAGAAAACCTGGAATTATGGCACCTGAATTGGTAAAAAAATTTTTTTTTAGAAATTGGCGGCTGAGTGGGGCATATAATTTATAAATATATCTTGTTTAAAATTTGACCACCTGTCCTAATCTTGACTTTAAAATGTATCAAGTAATATCGCTTTCAACAAGTAATCTTCAACACTTTTTTCACAAATTAGTAATTACGCTTTTTTTCTCACAAAATGACCAGGCTAGGGAGTCTTCACAAGTTCAAGAAAGAAAACCCTGAACGAAAAGAAGAAATTGTTCCTACCAATCATTCCGGTCATCACACAGCCTATGTCCTCTGTCAGCTGAAACAAATGTGTCACAGTACTGGCATCCAGCAACTTGTCCTGTAAGATACAATGTAATATACATGAACATGCAAGGCTCCAATATTCCAACCTTTGTCTTGCATTCATCTTACAGTAGAAATACCACTGGTCGTTTTCTCATTTTCCGGAAACCTTCTCGCCTTTCATCGCTGCAGGTTCGAATCCCAATGGGAGCTTGACTTGTAAGTCGGCGTCCTTTCTTCATTTTTTTGGAGCATAAAAACATGCCACAGACGGTAATTTATACTCTTCAAGTTTCATATTTATGTACTTCAGCGAAAAAACCCACACAACTCGCAAAGTTTTGCTATATATTGTATGTACAATATGCTGCTGTTAATCGAATGGTACATGGCTACGCAAGACCTTTCCTTTTAGAAAACAAGAGGCTGTGGACGATCTACTGGCTAAAGATAAAATGTATGTATAAGCGGCCATAACTTTCAAAAATCATTCAACTGGAACATGGCGATGATATATGCAACTAGGCTTGGCAGTGCTCAAAGAAAATTATTTTAAGAGACAATGGACAGGCCCTGATTTAAAATGGACAGGCCCTGATTTAAAATGGAAAGGTCCAATATTTTTTTCTTAGTGGAAAGGTGTCTTTATTCGCTTTTATAGCACACATTTGTTACGTATGTATTACTCAAATTCAGAACCTCCCCTGACTATATTTTTCTTTTTGTTACCACTTTATGCTCCCTAGTCAGCAGACTTATTTATCACTTCATTAGAATAGAATATTACATTGAAATTTACAACCGATGCAAAGGAGAGTACTAGCACTTTTGCCAAACCATAAAAATCAGAGCCGACTTGGTGAAACTGGAGCCGAACTTGGAGCCAAATTTTTAATCAGGTATTATTAGACTATCAGGGCCTCCTCTGGCTATATTTTTTATTTTGTCACCACTTTCTCCAAGTTAAAGAATTAGGAGCCTAGAGTAGAATTCATTTAAAAGTAGGATTCCAGGAACTCCTTACACATGATAAAAGAAAGAATGATGGATTAAATAATGAATAGAAATGTTTTTCTTATTCGATTATGTAAAAAAAAAAAAAAATCCGAAATTATGTACCATCCGAACTACTATGACACCGCACTTTTACGGCCCGAAAATTTCACAAACATTCAATCGAAATACCATCAATTAGGAACTTTTTTCATGCAATAATGTGTTTTGAATGCCAAAAATGGTATTTCTTATCAAAGAGGAAAGAAAACACAACCCTAATAGCAGGATAATGTAGTTTTACGTCAGAAATTGTCGATCTCAAAGTTGTGACAAACTGCCGACACGACGCCAGGCAAAATATTCGAACTTCTTATTGTTTCAATTTGTGTATAACACATTTTAATTACTTTATTGCAAGTGTTTTCATAGTTCAGAATACACATGGGAGTATTTTGTCTTGAGGATCTTGAGATCGGGCTATCCTATTCTTTGAGCACTGCTTGGTACTGAACATCCCTGCCAAGTTTGGTTGAAATCCAGCCAGAGGTTCAGGAGAACTATCTGTACAAAATTAGTGTATTAAAAGCTTTAAGGGGCCATAACTCTGCCAAATTTCATTCAACCAGAACACGGCAATGACAGGTGCAACTAGGCTTGGTACTGATCATCCCCGCAAAGATTCGTTAAAATCTTGAAGTTCAGAAGAGACTAATCTGGACAGAGTTTGTGTATTAAAAGCTTTAAAGGCCGTAACTCTGCCAGAAGTATTTCAACCGCAATATGGCGACGATATGCACAACTTGGCTTGATACTTATCATCCTTGTCAAGTTTCGTTGAAATCCAGTTCAGGAAAACTAGCCCGGAAAATGTTGTGTATCAAAATCATTTAAAGGGCCATAACTCGACCAAAAATCTGAAAACCGGTACACAACAATGATATGCACAACTAAGCTTGGTGCTGATCATCCCTGCAAAGTTCCGTTGAAATCTGGCGAGGGATTCAGGAGAACTAGTCCAGACAATGTTTGTGTAATAAAACCTTTAAAGGGCCATAACTCTGCCAAAAATCATTCAACCGGAACACGATGATGATTTGCACAAATAGACCTGAAACTGATCATGCCTAAAAAGTTTCGCTTAAATCCGGCCAGGGGTTCAGGAGAACTAGTCAGGACAAAGTTTGTGTATTGAAACCTTTAAAGGGCAATAACTCCCAACAAAATCATTCATCCAGAACAAGGTGACCATATGTACAACAAAGCTTGGTAATGATCATCCATGCAAAGGTTCACTGAAATCCGACCAAACGAAGGCCGTTTCGTCTTGAGGCCAAAACATAGCATATTTCAGAAAAACAAGGGCCATAACTACTCCGCTGTAAATGGTCAAATCAGGCTGGTTTTCAAATAGATCTATAAGAGCTTTCATTGATATTAACAATCTGGTAAAGTTTGGTAAGATCGGATGAAAAATGAAGGCCCTAAAGGCTATCTTCTTAACGAGTCAAAATATAGCATTTTTAACTAAATCAAGGGCCATAACTCCGCTGTTACTAGTACGATCTGGCTCGTTTTCAAACTCGTCCAAGCTTTCATTAATATTAACAATCTGGTTATGTTTGGTAAGGATCGGATGAAAAATGAAGGTCTTAACGAGTCAAAATATAGCATTTTTAACTAAATCAAGGGCCATAATTCTGCTGTTACTGGTCCGATCTGGCTGATTTTGTCCGAGCTTTCATTGATATTAACAATCAAGCAAAGTTTGGTAAAGATCAGATGGAAAATGAAGGCCCTATCGTCTTAACAATATAAAAATACAGCATTTTAAACTAAATTAAGGGCCACAACTCTGCTGTTACTTGTCCGATCTGGCTGGTTTTCAAAACTGACTGAGCTTTCATTGATATTAACAATCTGTTAAAGTTTGGTAAAGATCGGATGAAAAATGAAAGCCCTATCATCTTAACGAGACAAAAGTTAACAACGGACGACGGCCAACTCGGCATCCCATAGGCTCTGTTGGCAGCCAGTAGAGCTAAAAAGACTAAAACAACACATAACACAGCAAATAGTATTCCTTCAAAGTTTCATTATTGACAGAGTACGCGTTTGACTGAAGCAAATTTAGGATGCAAAATTTTGCAAACTCTTTACGTTAAATACAGAAAGTACTGTAATGGCTCAAATTTTCAAAGAGGAACTTCAAAATTCTTGTTACAAAGTGTACAGTGATTAAAATGTCTACAACATCACAGTTGTGTCCTTTCTCTAACCAACTGCAACTTCTTTTTTACAAAATATCTTTGGAATATTATGTGGAATTAAGTGTGGAGTATATACAATATATAGCGGAAATGCCCGAGTTGCGTTTCTTTTTCACTTCAGTATGATTTATTTTTACAAATTCCTCAGAAAAAATCAGGACAAATAGAAAATTTTGCATCATGATTATTGTCCACTAACCCATGACCTGCAGGATGAGTGGACATGTAAATAATTGTTGTCCTAACAAGGTCAATGGGTTGATGTTAAGCAGAATGGTTAAAGGGATAGATAACAATTTGGAAGTTTGGATCAAGGGATAGATAACAGTTTGGAAGTTTGGATCAAGGGATAGATAACAGTTTGGAAGTTTGGATCAAGGGATAGATAACAGTTTGGAAGTTTGGATCAAGGGATAGATAACAGTTTGGAAGTTTGGATCAAGGGATAGATAACAGTTTGGAAGTTTGGATCAAGGGATAGATAACAGTTTGGAAGTTTGGATCAAGGGATAGATAACAGTTTGGAAGTTTGGATCAAGGGATAGATAACAGTTTGGAAGTTTGGATCAAGGGATAGATAACAGTTTGGAAGTTTGGATCAAGGGATAGATAACAGTTTGGAAGTTTGGATCAAGGGATAGATAACAGTTTGGAAGTTTGGATCAAGCATTAAAAGTAGCAGCTTGATTTATTAATCAAGTATCACTTTGACTTTAAACATGCTTGCATATAATCGAATAAAATATAGAAATTTTCAATTTTCTTTGGTATTCCAGTAAATCTACCAAATGTTTAAATATATTGTTGTTGCAATTTAATCTACATTAAGCAATATGTAAAAACAATTTGCTTCAAACTATTCTAATAATATTAATGATTGCAAATATATATTTACTGAAAGAAGTTTGATTATGAGGTTACTATTATTACTGTGATTTCCATAAATATTGTGGAGATATGCAACAAATTAGTGCCTGCATATTTCTAGTAGTCTATAATTATAAATTATTAATTTTCACCATTTAACTTCCTGATTGTCAGAAAGACAAAGGACAATTTTTATATATGCATCCCAGACAAAACAAAAGTAGGATGTATTGAATGAGTAAATATGGTTTTCATATAGTTTCAGTGCTTAATCAAGTTATGTTTTACAAGTTCACAGATATTATATTAATAATCAGTAAACATATTAATTACCGGGACTTTTTTCTGTGTCACAACAACTGCACTGTCTTTTCCTCTGACAGCAACTGATGTGAGACCTCCTTGATTTACAGCTTTGAACGCATACTCTGGGAAAGAAAAAAAGCAGTATTTATAACAAGTGGAGTACAATCTTAGTTCCATATACATGTAGTGTTCGGAGTTCAGCTTCACCTTGGCCAAATTTTCAAATACTTAGACTAGAATTTGTAGTCACATCCACTAATCCTTTTTCAGAAGCGACAGTAAGCAAAATTTGTAAAATACCCTTTTTGAGCTCAACATCCCGTTATTTTGGCAATTGGTTTAAACAGTATTTATTCAAGAAATGTGGTGAACAATATGTCAAATAATACATGGACAGGATCTGAAAACAAGCTTTTGATGAGAACTTTCCAAAAATACTGGAATGACATCAAAAGTTAATGTGCATTTTTTCAACCTTTTGGGAATGGTACCAGTACCCATTCAATTGGGAAATTTGCATTGTTTTGCCTCATACTGGGAATATTGTATGTTTAAATACTTTGCCAGGGTTCGACACTTACGGTAATCCGAGACCAACATAATTTGCCCCGGACTACCTAAACCTCCAAGCTGAGTAGTCCGGTGGACAGGGTTCAAACACACAAATTCCCTGACAAAAATCAAAATTTCCCTGACATCTTTCTTTGTTTCGGTATTCATTTTCAGCAAGTTTTTTCTTTAATATTTATTAATGAAATAAATGTTGGCCTCCATCCTCCCCTACTGCCAACCCTTTCCTCCTTTTCATATATTTTTAGACTTTTCAATTTAGTTTTTTTATTACAATTGCTGGATATGGTACTGGCTACAAAGCAATATGATTACATTGCCAACATTTAAGATTATGGAGTCAAGTTGCTAGCATTTGAAATGAATAATTGAATTGGGGTTTTAAGGCGCATCAACACATGAAAAGGTTATATGGCGCCTATATGAACATGCCAGTCTCATCTTCCATGTACATCGAGATAAAATATAGAAAATGGGCCTAGAACCTTCTCACCCTGAACTGCAGAGTTGCTGCAAATTCTATCGTAGAAACTCCATTTACGCTGGAGCCACGTTATTGTTTTTCTGCCACTGCTCTTTTGATGTGAGCGAGATAGCACCTGAAACAATGCAGGGATCATGATGAAGACCTTTAATGAACATGAACAAAAAATGATAAAATGAACATGAATTTGGGGGGATTCTAACCCTCTGCCTACCCCTCCAAAGGGATCTGCAGTGGCCGTATTCTTTACCCGTGACCAAACGGGGCCCCCGGCAACCACACGGGGCTATAAAATATACAGTGTCTCAGTACTTACTATTTACTTAGAAGCCAAGATAAACTGTGATACAATCAGTACATGTAAAACCAAACAAGCAACATATGCACCACAAAGTAAAGTTGCTCAGGAGGCAAGGGCGCAAATCCCTTTCAGTCTCCTACAAAAGTGATTTTTTTTGCACATTTCTCCAGTTTAAACAATTACTGGCATTTTTAACAGAATTATGTTCTATGTCAAAACAAACAGAAAGATGGCTTATTCAAATAAAAACGATGTTTGAGCCAAAAATAAATAAACTGCCTTAGCCATGTGTTGCTGAAATGAAAATACCCTGACTTTTCCCTGACGGGCCAGATTTTAAAAATTCAGACATTTTTCAAAATTCCCGGACAATTCCCCGACCTTGAAAAAACAAAACATTTTCCCTGATGTGTGGGAACCTACCTACTTTTGACAAATAAAAATAGACACTAGAGGTTGCTTTTAGTAACAAGAGGTCAATGACCTTGAAGCTCTACTTATAGGTTTTGATGCCGACCTGAAATTTTGCTAACTCGCGTTAACCAATCGCCAAATCGCCATAGGCGAAAAGAAACCCGAACTGGCGAATGAAAATAGTAAGAAATACCTAGCAAATTCGCCAGACATCGGCGGTCTTGACGAAACCAAATTTTCGACCGATTTTGTCTAAAATATCTCGGAAAATCCTCTCGCTGTCAACTAGTTTGTGTCCCCACGCTCAATAGTATCCATATATTTAACTGCGTTATCGGGCTGGGTAAAACATCAAATAACGTGGCACCCTCTTATGGCCAAAATGGCCGATCAAAACAGAAAGTGCATGAAGTGTGTCACTGTTTGTTTAAGAATTAATCAGCCAGAGATGCTCTGTTTAAAGGTCGACTATCTTTTTGAACTTTACGATCACTGGTAAGTGTGGAGTGCCCACTAATTAGTTGTACACGCAGTAGCGTAAACTGGAACAATGGCAAGTGTGAACTTGTTTGATCGGCTGTCTGTAAATTGTGACAACTTTATGGATGATTGTTTGATCAACATGAAACAATAGTCAATACAAAAGGTACGTTTACTCAAAATATTTGTACAATTTTAGAATGAATTGGCTTTTATTACTTATTCTATGCACGATTCTATGCATTTCCAAATTTTGTCTCACAATGCGACACAATCTTTCTAGCTTCTTTGGAACAACTGTTAACAGGAAACAGCCAGCTGTTAACAGGAAACAGCCAGAGACTGAGTCACAGACTCCAATAATTGCAATTAACTTACATTAAATAAATACAATTTTTAAAAAGTTTTGAATATTGTGCACCTCAGTTTTTAATTATAAGCACTAAATATAAAGCAGAACGCAGCATGCATATGATATGGAAATATTAATACCCTATAGGTTAATATTAAGGATGTTGGCTGGGCAAGTTTTGACATCTTCAAGTCTAAACATTTTTTTTTTAAATCATAGTTTTATTTGACAACAGAATTTAGTGTTTCCCCTAATGCGGAATGGCGGGGCGGGTCGGCACGCCCTTTTTTCGCCCCGCCATGCAGTCTTTACATACCGCCACGCATTAATTACATGCCGCCCCGCAGTGCCCTTTCTAAAACTGCGCGCGACTGCAGTCTCTGGAAATACACACACGCACTTTGACACGTCGTGTGACCTTTAAACCGACATCACCAGATTTAGCCATGGGGTATTTCCAGTGTATAACGTTACAGGTAACTGATCACGCGTGACTCTTGTGATAAGCATTGGTTCCCGTGAATACACACTCCCCAAATAACAAGTTTCTCGCTTCAGGGGTAGTGTGAAATCAAGTCGGCGGTCACCCAATCATCACTTTGCCGAATATCTAGGTCATATGCGCGGCCCTGGAATGTTTTGCGAGAAGAATGCGAACTTCTTTAATAATCTCAAAGCACTCGTTTATTAATGCGATTCAATGAGGTATTCAGTGTATTTCATTGATAAGGTATGAAATTAAACTTATATGGATGTGCATCTTTCCCCCAAAAGCGTGATATGCTTTTTTTTCCCCACAAACAATCGTAAATTATAACAATGAGCGGCCCTGTTCGAAGAACTCGTTTATTAATGCGACTGCATATGGATGATCATTGACAACCCTTCGAAGTGTGCTGTCTGTGCCAGCGCCTGAAAAAATCCTGGGGAGAACCCTGACTGTTAGTATAATCGACGTTGCGGTAACCAACGACATTGTCGTACTTGGGACAGGTTTGTGTTTCGTACTTGGGACATGTTTGTTTTCATAGAAGATGTAATTATCGGATTACGAACAATTATCTGCGGCATTATAATCGGCTCTTTGATGAGTTGATGAGATGATACAAGATAGGTACTCCCCACCGAAGATTGGCAATTAATGACTGAAGTAATTATATTGTTTTACCGTTGTTTTCTTTGTACGCTAATTTTCGCGATCTGCAGACTAGAATAAATGTTGTTGTCTGTTTTTTAAATGAATAGAATATTTGATGTTTGTAAAAGTTTGTGAAACTTACAAAGGAGTAAATTATGGTTTATTGACTTCTGTTTGGTAAGTTTTGAATCAGGAGTCACAAATCATATTTTACCACAAATTATTAATGTAATAATACCATTATACCACCACATCAAACTAAATACTTTTTTAAATTTTATTTGTATTCAAGCAATATACACAGAAGCACAGGTATATTCGGCGCGTAATTTGGTCACTACTATTCCCCACCCCTCCCAAAAAAAACTTCATATATTTTATAACATTTTAAAACTTTTCAATTTTTTTTTTTTTTTAGAAAACGTTTAAAATGATATTAAATGACTTTTTGGATGTTTGTTTTTTTGGTGGGTGTGGGGTGGGTGGGTGTGTGTGTGGTAATAGTGACCAAATTATGCGCCGAATACCTGTGCAGAGAAGTAGATATAGAATATTGATGAAAAATGTACTCATATCATAAAAGCGACGTTAAATTACAAAGATTTTTTTATACTAATTTTGCGCGTTAAAAATGCCCTTTTTGTTTTATTTACCCTGCCCTTTTTCAAGGCTGGGGGAAACACTAGAATTGTTTCATTTTTTTCATTCTAGTAGATATGGATATAATGTAGGATTTAAGATGGTAACATACCAAATTTTAAGCAATTTTTTTTCCGTCATTTGTGATCATTTTTTGTTGTCAACAAAATAGGGGGTATGGGTAGCTCTGAGTAGAATTTATCCTTTTGCTATAGAATAAATCAGATTTTTGTTTTACAGTAGTGGAATACATATATAAAAGTAGATACTGGGCTAATTTTATTTTCGATCTCCATGTCAATATTGTGTGTACAGTATTTTACATTGAAAATGTCAAAATAACTCCAAAATGGGTGTAATATAAAGATTTTTAATAAAAAATCATTAGAAGCCTGGTGACCTATATATTTTTTTGCTTGTTTTGAAAGAAATGTCTTTGGACCTTGACATATACAAGTTTTAAAAAAAGTTGATCATTAGAACATAATTTTTTATCTTGAATTAATTTTTCAGTAAAAACAAATGTGGGTGGGGTATGGTCCATACTCGTCAGAGGCCAAGTTCCGTCCAAGCCCAGTTTCCGTCATTCTCATTTAAAAAACGTTTTTACACCGCAAATCACTTACGCAATGGCACTTATTGTCAGACGTTTATAACTGAAGATTGGAAACAGGAAAAACAACCAAAAAGTAAATAAGCAGTACAAAAACGAAAGGGATTTCTCCGAAAAATGTATTTACTTCCTTATGTGGCGTTGGGGATGCGCGCACATAATGTCGCATAATAAACTATTAAAAAAATAACACTGTAATGATGTCATAATTTTATCACTCTTCAGTGGACGCAGTTAAATAGACCGTGATTATATAGTTTCATCAAAAAGCAGCAACTCGTACAACCTGTATCTGTTTAATTTACATAGAGTTACACATCTTTACAGTGGTGTAAAATTGTTTTACATTGACGATTCCAGACGCATTGTTACAGGTGACTGATGGAATAATGCAAACATACCATTTTTACAATGAAATTGTTGAATAGACTTGCAAACAAGTTTCTAATTCAGAAAAGTTTACTGTATCTTGATCTAGTTGAATCTATCACTTGCTAAATACATGACGGAAACTGGGCTTATAAACAAAATGATT
The DNA here is from genome assembly GCA_037043455.1 of Cyrtodaria siliqua. Lineage (NCBI taxonomy): Eukaryota > Metazoa > Mollusca > Bivalvia > Adapedonta > Hiatellidae > Cyrtodaria > Cyrtodaria siliqua. The sequence goes on along the minus strand of JAWPHD010005630.1, from coordinate 65,552 downwards.
TCTCAGTTTTAGTCTATTTATAAACATGTCACTTCGATAATTTATATAAAACAAAATTCTTTGGTTTCAAATTTCCAGGAAGAGGTAACCTAATAGAAAATAGAGTAAAAATTGTCAGGATACATAGATTTGTCTGAAAAATTAGTTTATGTGTACATAAGTGAAGGAAAGTGGCCCCTGACGAGTATATGTTTGCTTTTTAAAGTAAAAAGACGAATGAGGATTACAATTTTTTTGTATGATTTGAAAGATATGTATATATGTAACCGAAAATTAATCATAGTTTTTCAATAAACGTAATGTTATGAAAACAATTGTGAAAATGTTCAATGACTATATTTTTCCTCTTTTTAGTGAAATTTTGAAGTTAGAAATATGTGCCTTCTTCAATGACGTCTAGTGGGAAAAAAGTGTCTTGACCTAGCCTTTTTTTGATAATTTTGAATCTAAATTATACCAAAGAAGCTTTAAATATGAATTTAAAAAAATCTCATCACTACGTCCTTTCCCAGCCAACCTCCTTAAAGCACACTCTTTTAACTTACTTTTGATGTGTACGCAAACGCGAGGTTTTAGCACCTTCAATTAAAGTTCCAAAATATCTCGGCAAAAGTCTGGCTAAAGACATTCTAATCTGGCTAAAGAAATTTTTAGCACTTTAGCCAGATTTGGCTGTCATGCACATATATCACACAGGCCCCCCCCTCCAATTTTTAGCACTTTAGCCAGATTTGGCTGTCATGTACATATATCACACAGCCCCCCCCCCCACTTATTATACACTGTAATCCCGTTATCAAAATGTTTGTTTGAGATATAATTTAAAAAAAATTGACCCCAAGATATCCTCCCCTCCCCTACCACCCACCTCCTCCAACCCCAACCCACAGGGAAGACGACCTTAGTTTTAAATAATAAATCATTTTCATAGATGACTATTATACCAAATAATGTGCAAAAGTATGAAAAAATAACACTGTAATTGAATTATTAGTGTATTTGATGCCCCTTCTGCCAGGCCCCCACCGATGAAGTAGGAGGAAACAAATGCATAAAGTGTAATCCCATCATCATAATGTTTCATTTGAGACATTATTTTTAAAAAAGCAGACATCCAAGTTCAAAATAAAATTGTTTATGTTGTTTATCTTTCATAGACCAAGTTATGTGCACAAAAATGGAAAAATGACAGTTTAATTGAATTTTTAGTGTAATTGACCTTTTGACACCCCCCAACCACCCCTGCAGGGCCCCTGGGTGCGGAGCCAAATAATGTTGCACTTGCACATCGTCATCATATGCTGAAGTCATACCCTAAGTTTGGTTGAATTCCATTCAACGGTTTAGGAGGAGATATGGTATGGACAGACGGACGAACGGAAGCGATTTTAATTCCCCCCCTCCCCACCCAACTCCTCCTGGGCCCCTAGGCAGACGTTAGAGTTGGAAATAATAATATTGTTTGATTTGTTGTTTAATTTTTAATCATGTTCATAGGCGAATTACATACACCATGTTATGTGCAAAAATATGGAAAATGACAGTGTAATTGAATTTTTAGTGTATTTGACCTTTTGACCCCCTGAGGGCTCCTGGGTGTGGAGCCATCATCATAATCATTTAAAGGGACACTGTCCGTAAGTAAGCAGATACTGAACATAACCAAATAACTGCCTGACTTTTATTCAGTGAAATGTATACATGAAAACATGAGGATAGACCCTAAGAAGTATGTATGAATACATTCGTGAGTTTGAAAAAACAAAGTTTTAATAATTATATGTAAATACAGTGGGACCCACCATATTTACCTTTTATGCGATCAACTGACTTCCATTAGCGCATTAGGTTTTCACCGTAGTCTGGGCTCTTCATTGGACCAAAAAATGTTAAGCCATTTTGGCTAAACCACCTCAATTTTCTTTAGCCAATGGGATTTTTGGTTAGCCATTTTTGGCTAAGCTTTTTTAGCCATTTTAGCAGGATTTAATACAATTTCCGATTACATATTTGTATAATTTTCTTATCATTAATATATATGTATATATATTAAACCAAGTTGAATGATATTAATTCTTTGACAGTTTCTAACAGTTAGATGGTTACATGAACATGGTTAAAACTTGATTTTAATATGTTGCCTCTATTATCACCACTGCCTCTATTATTTGTCACAGTTGGGGACATGTTCCAATGATGAATGTTGTAAGAAAACACAATTTTAAGCATACATGCAGTTCATTTTTATGACCTTTTTATATGTTGGTGCGTTGTGAAACCTTTCAATCAATCAAGCAATCAATCAATCAAGAAAGCAACCAAGCATGTACCCATGATGGAAAAAACGGATGACACAGTTATCGTTCTGTTTTGTGTGGCCACGCATACAACTGGAAAGAAATGGCTTGGTTTCAATGCGCGAAAACAGATGACAATGTATTGTTTACATGTTGTTTACATGTACGTATCATGGGCTACTTTCATTTGAATAACGGAGTTATAAAGTCATTATTTTAGTTAAAAGGGTGTTAATCTTTGTATGAGAAAGGTTAATTATTACCATTTTGCGTTTTTTTTTATATTGAAAATGCGACTTTTTTTCCGCCGAGCTCTTGTTGGGTTTACAATTTTCCTCCAGTGTAAGCACACCAAGTGAGTTGCAGTTAGACGTCGCTAGGTATAATAAGCCGTGTGTAATATAAAGCGCAATTGTCGTAACACAGTCTATAGATTTTAGCTCTTCTGTAAACACCGAGAACCCGTCAAGGATTATCCAGAAAAACATGGCCGCGCCCACGAACTTTGTTCCTTTCGCTACTTTCGCCAATACCAGCCGTCAGTTTACATGGGTTAAAATGACTTTAGCCAAATTGGCGAAAGCACTTGACAAAAGTTTCGTCATTTGCAATTTGAATTCGCCTATGGCGACTGGCGAAGGCAAATGAAGAGCCCAGATAGTATGTATTGCGTAATATGTACAGCCCGCTTAGCTCAGTCGGGAGCGATGTCCGACTACTTTACGCCAGTGTATTAGCCAGCCAACCGTGCAGCCGTCTTTTTCACGGCCGTTTTAGAAAAATCGCGGCCAATATTTGAGGGAGTGGGTGGGGTAAACAACTTTTTATTTTTTATTTTTTTGGCTCAACAACACTTCCAAACTCTTACTTTCTCAATATTGTTATGTTTTGTATACATTTATAGAAGGAATATGACCTAAAATGTATTTTGTCACCTTTATCTGTAAAAATAAATTACCCCAGAGACGCCCACTTGGCGCGAATTGTCGCGTGTTAGCAACGTATTTTGCACACCCTGTTTGCATATTTGCACACCCAGTTCTTGAATTTCTGCCTAATACACTGCTTTACGCTCACGCACACTATTATTACTGCGAGTGTAAAGAAAAGGTAATTTTAGTTTGGGCTGCGAGTTCAAACGCACAAAGTGGATTTTCTTTTTTTTTGTACCGCGATTGAATTCGGTTAAACGATCTTGCTTTTAATTAGTAAATATTTATTTTTTTTTTATTTTTTTTTTGAGCCATCTTCTGACGACCCGTTTAATCTCCCCGTCAATTGGTGGAGCAAGGGTCGGGGAGGACCATCACTTGCCACACCTTACAATATCTTTACATTTACATGCAATATTTATATGAAATACTATTTTAGCATAATGAAATTACAATTAATACAGAAAAAATACATGTATTGTACAGTTATGGCAGGGAGCATAAAAATTATGATTTCAGGAAGAAAAAGAAAAATTCTGTTTAAGGAAAAAAAACACTTCTTTACCTAACAGTTGATTGCTGTCCAAAGGCCCATCTGCTTATAAAATTTGTATATGTAAGTATTAAATATTCAAAATTGATTTACGAATTGTCAGTGTCTTGGGTTTGCTCTAAAATTGTACCCGGAGAAGTGCATGGATAGGAGTTAGTATAATACTGATTAATCTACAATGGTTTTGTACTTGCTCCATGAATTTTCAAATCTTTCTAGTTGATTATTTCTAATTGCGGTTTGTCTATGTGTTTCATACAGATACCTTAGTCTGTATATCATTGGGGTAAGGGAGAGCGGTGTTTTTAGTCGTTTTGAGGTAAATATATAGTATTTCATTTCTAAAATAATTTGTAACTCTACAGTCGATTGTTCTTCACCTGTGTTAAAAATAAATGCTTGTTCTGACAGATTCAGATTTATGTTTTTTGTTAAAAAGAAAGAGTTTATCTGTGTTAAAAAATTCTGAGATGAAGGACAGGTCCAAAACATATGAACTATAGTCTCGTCTTGGTGGCAGAAGTGGCAGAAAGGGTTTTCAGCTTTTTTTATTTTATGTAGATAATGCTGTGTTGAAAGAAGCCGATGGTTAATTCTTGTTTGAAACCATTGTAGTATTGTGCTAGAGGTAATTTTGAAAGGGGATGAATATATGTCTTTCCATGTTTCGGCTTCAATATCATAAATATGTTCCCATTTGATTTTTGATGTTGGACTTTCATTATTTCTATTAAAAATGGAATACATATCAATGCAACCTTTCTTGTTTTTGATGATTGCTTTAATATTCGCAGGTAAAATTGGGTTTTCTAATTTGTTCATTGTTATTTTGTTTTGCAATTGTTTTCTAAATGTTTTTATGGCAGCTACTACTCCTTCGTAGATTAGAAAATTTGTTTTAATGCCAGTTTTTTCTTCAAACTCAGTAAAAGAATAAAATCCACCATTTTCATTGATTAAGTCATTTATAAAAATTATGCCTTTCCTATACCATACTTCGTTAAAAAATGGCTTACCGCCAATCAAAATATTGTTATTATAGAGTAGTGGGTTTGACAAAAAGTCCTCAGGTGAGTTAGGCAAACTAAAATCAATAAGTTTAACATATGAAATTAGCACATCTTTCCAGAAATTATTTTTAATTTTTTTTATTAATGTTTCACAGTAATTTTTGCCAAAAGATGTTAATTTTTTAATATCTATTATTTTTTCAACCAGTTGCTTCCAAGTGCCCTCATTAGTTATGAGTCGTCTTATCCATGTAGTTTTAAGGCTGAATATAAATGCTTTAAGATTAATCATTTTGAGACCACCTTCAAAATGTTGCTTAACTATTACGGATTTTTTTATTTTTGCAGGGCTTCCCATAAAAAGTCATACAATATGTTATTAATTTTTGTTATTGTGTTTTCATTTGGGTTTGGAAGAGATATAAATAAATGATTTAAAATAGGAAGTAGTAATGTTTTAATAACTGTGATTTTACCAATCGGTGTTAAATATCTTCGCTTCCATATCTTTACTGTATTTTGGATTTTTAATATCTTATCATTATAGTTTAATTCTATCATTTTACCTAAGTCGACGTTGAAATGTATTCCTAGTAGCTTGAAATTATCTTTTCCCCAGTTAAGTTTCCATTTTGTTTTGATTGTATCTGAACTGTATTTTTTCCTCCCTATCCATACAACTTGTGTTTTGTCAAAATTTATATTTAAACCAGAATATTTAGAGTATTTTAATAGTTCTGAGAGTGTTTCATTCAGAGATGTATCAGATCCATCCAAAAAGACAGATGTATCGTCTGCATATTGCGAAAGTTTAGTTTCTACGTTCTCTATAGTAATACCTTTAATATTTTTATTATTTCTTATTCTAATTGCCAATATTTCAGCACACAAAATAAAAATATAAGGTGACAAGGGGTCGCCCTGACGGCAGCCCCTTCCGATGTTAAAAAACGATGACAGGTTTCCTCCTTGGTTAACAGCCAATTTTGCATTTTTATATAAAATCTTTATCCATGATATAAAATTTTCTCCAAATTTAAAAAATGTAAGTACTTTAAATATAAAGACCCATGACAGAGAATCAAAAGCTTTTTCAAAATCAATCAAGAGAATTAAACCTGGCAGATTATTTTCTTCTGCGTATTGCATAACATCATATATAAGTCTAGTGTTTTCTCCTAAGTATCTTCCAAAGATAAAACCAGATTGATCGTTATTTATCAGCTTAATAAGTGTTGATTTAATTCTATTTGCAATAGAGCCTGAGGCAATTTTATATGTACAATTTAGGAGGGAGATTGGTCTATAGTTTTTTATATGCAGTCTCGATTTATTTTCCTTTGGTATAACGGTTAGTTTGGTAATTAGTAAATATTGAATAATATTTAGTGTGTAATGTTTGCGAACATAATTATTGGGTGTTTTATAAGCTAAAAGTTACGGACAGTGTCCCTTTAAGACATAATTACCAAAACAAAAAATCTCCAAATACTATGGTCAAACATTACATTATTACTACTTATGTTTTACCATAATTTCATAAAGTATTAACCAACAAATGTCTTTTTGTTGTTGTCTCAACATAACCAACATACATGAACAACAAACCATACTTAACTATATATACAACAAACACGTTTAAAGTAATTCAAATCTGCACATAAATTTAAGCAGAGGGTTGGTGGGTTTTTGTTGTCAGGGCACTCGTTTGGCCATTTTGAAATGAATTTCGGCCCCATTCCCCTCCCCTAAAAGTATATATGTTTCCCCTTTTCCTGTGAAAAATTCCACTCTTAAAAAAATAACTATAATTATTAAGACATTTTTCCAATATAGGAAAACAGCATACTTTTTACAATTTCGAATGGTACATTATTGGTGCCACTTAGATAATACAAATAATCACTTAATTGTGTTTCTTAGAATTCCCCTTTGATATGAAAACAATGCAAAATTGCCCTTGCTGAGAGCCCCTAAAAGTTGATTAGTGCCCTGGTTGTTGTTGTATGAGATCCAGGGCCTTCCCCAGCCACTGATGGCGTAGCGGCGCCGTGATCCCTTAACTTTTGAAACAGACATGCCGCGATCCTTTAAACCGTGCCGCGATCCCTTAAAAGTGGGTACAAAACATTCAGTCCCCCTCCCGCCCCAAGCGTTAAATGCCACTATCCCTTAAAAAAATCACGGGAAAGGTTCTGAGATCAATTTGACACTTTGGAAATTTCTAACACAGTGCACAAAACCTCGTTCTACCTGGTATTAATATGAAGACATATGCAAAATGCCCCTATGTTGAAATAAAACCTGCAGAGAACCCTGGATATGTGATTATGACTCTGGTGCCAGTGGTTCATGGATGGGTGAGATAAAGGGCAAAGGGCACCTTTTTTACCGATTCGTTTTTCTAGACACTAGCCGAAACAACATTATCAAAAAATGTGTCAATGCTTTTTTGCACGACGGAGATGTTTGCCAGCCGAGTAATCCTTTTGGGCGTGCATAGATAGTTGCATTTATCAACAAATCAAACGTTTGTTACCCCACCCGTCCCTGGATAAATTTCTTTCCACTTCTTGTCAACTTACCGACTTGATAAAGTCTTCCCTCTGGTGAAAATATAGTTATATGCCTATCAAAACCGGCACTACTTCCTCGAGACATTGTAAGCTACTGCAAATGTTTACTTTTACGTGAAATTATTGTTTCGCCGGCCTGGTTTGTGATTTTGCTGTTTCTCATTGAAACGGAAACGGAAGTAGATAGTTTGAATAGAATAGAATAGAATATCTTCTATTTCCGATCTTGGGCCACCACGGTAAGCGAAATAACAAAAGCGTAATTCTGATTTATACAACACAATTAACATTATAAGTAAGCATCTAATTAGAAAGGCATAAAACAACAATAACAATTTATCAATTAAAGAACTTCTGAGTTCTTACAACTACAGCTTTATTAAGCAGTGAAGTGCACATTATATTTATGGAAAGCGATGATTTTTAGACTATTATGACAGACCTGTTTTGTAACTTAGATTACAGTTCAAATGATTAAATCTCATGGTATAACATGTGTAAATGAACCCTGCTGTTCTATTGATTAGATATTCAACTTCATTACTTAACAAGGAAACAAAACTGATTTTTGCATGATAAAGTATTGATTTTTTTACATGTATTAGAGATCTCTGTTATAAAGTAATTTCTTACTGTAGCATATTTTGGACATTCCAACATAAAATAAATTTCACTTTCAATTTGATTAGAATCACAGACCAAGTTCTATTTCCAATTCATGTGCGCTTATTTTAATTTTAGTAAGACAAGATCTAACCTTAGGATACTTAACAACATGTCATGTAGATATTTTTCAAACTCAAATACATTCTTAAAAGTAGCATAAGTACGCAGTTTTACAGTATTACCCTCAACACATATACTGAGCCTTTTTGACCAATTCGACTTAAAATCACTAATTGCTTTCGATTTAACTTGTGCATCTGGTACTGTTTGATTAAATATGATATAAAGATGTTAGCGAAGAAAAATATTTTGGATTTGATCATTTTTATATGAGTTATGGCCCTTTGATTTTCTTACATATATTATATATAGGGAAATCTTGAGCTATATCATTATAGCTGAAGATATTCAATATCAAGGGTTAAGAAATCTTTCAGAAAGACACCCACGCCTTGGGTATGGGGTGAAGCTCAGCATATTTCGTTTGAAACCATTAAGTGCAAATTGACAGAGCCTCCCATTCTTACCTAAGCAGACTATAGTTTGCCTTTCATACTCCACAAAGATGCTTGTAGTCTGGGGTTTGGTGCAGTATTGTATCAAAAACAGCAAGGAGAGAGTGATTGCTTATGCCGGTTGTGGGTTGAGACATAGCGAACGAAATTATCTAATTTTAGAGTTCTCAGTACTTAAGTGGGCTGTCAGCGACAAATTCCATGATTTCTTATATGGTTCAAATTGCGTCGTCATGACGGACAATACACCGCTTACATATGTGCTTACAAGAGGAAAGCTCGAATCATGTACTTACAGAATTATCTAGTTACAATTTGACGCTGGAGTATCGCCTCGGTCGGCTTAATGCCGACGCCGACGTTTTATCAAGAAAGCCACAGTTCTTACTGATGAGTAACGATTGTCACCCGAGAGAGGAGGACATCCGGAGAGGGACGTTGGCTGTGCAGATATACCTTAGAGAGTTGTTTCGATGTCATTAAAGCTATCTGCTAGTGTGTCCAGCTATGGGCATCATTGGCAGGGTATATCGGAGGGTTGCATTCCTCATACGGCCGACGTGGATTTGTTCCCCTCTGATAACTTAAAAGCAAGTTAATTGACAAAAAGAGAAGATTTAAGACGACTATTGCTAGAGTGATTGACCTGATGAGTAACGATTATCACCCGAGAGAGGAGGAAATCCGGAGAGAGACGTTGGCTGTGCAGATATACCTTAGAGAGGTGTTTCGACCGCAATTGCAGAACGGTATCGTGTACAGAATCGCTACTCTTGATGGTCAACCTAAAAAGAATTGGTACTGCCAGAAACATTTCGGCATATAGCTGTCAAGGGCATTCACGACGTTGTATAATGAGGAAAATAACGACTGAGCCGGTTGTTGAACTTGCGCTCATTCTAACCACTAAACAATGGAACTAGTATGCTTAGATGTGTTGTCACTTGAACGTTCCAAAGCGGGGTACGACAATAGTTTGGTCATGACATTTCATTTCACTCGTAACGCGCAAGCAATTCCTAGCCGTTACCAAACTCCACAAACTGCTGGAAATCTTCAAAATGTATTACAGGTTTTCTGAACGCCTTCATAGCGATCAACTTCGCAATTTTGAAAGTAAGCTTATTTAAGAGCTTTTTGGCCAGGTCAAAAAGTCCATTAACTACTCCTTATAATCCAATGGGCAATGGTTCAGCAGAACGGTTTAATCAAACCCTTCTCAGAATGCTGGGGATACTGGAAAACGATAAGAAGTCTGACTGGCGATCCTATGTTGCCCCACTCGTGCAGGCATATAAAACTACCAAGAGTTAGGCAACTGGGTATATTCTTCCCGGGGGCTCATATGGTAGAGGGACTATAAACCTTAGAAATAAATCAAATCAACTCGATATTCACCACATTTGCTTATATTTGTGTGGCACGCAATGCTGTCTGTTGATGCCTATTTAGGTATTGTTACGGCAGTCGAGGGATGTAGGCCGCACTTCCTACGTTCAGAAGCTGCAAGGGCGTATGAAATATGCGTACCAAACTGCCGCTGGAGAAGCTGCGAAAAATGCCACTCAGAACAAAGAGAGGCTCGACAGAAAGATTACAGAATCCAAGCTTGAGATCGGGGATAAACTCATCGTTCGCAAGGTTAGTATTAAGGTTAAATGCAAACTGGCACACAAATGGGAACTGGAACCCTATTTGGTAATACACATTCTAGATAGTGGTATACCTGTGTTTAAGGTGCAACGAGACACCGGGAAGGGACACCGGGAAGGGCCCTTCCCGGATGATCCATCGCAATATGCTATTGTCCATTAATTCTCTTCCCACTGACTGACCAGTGGATATACCTAGACGAAAGTTGTTGCCTAGAAAGCCGGTCCACACTTGGAGTAGGTCCGTGAAACCACTATCTGATAACGATATTTCTGAGAGTGACAGTTCCTCGCTAAAACTATTCGTGTCCATATATTTTTCCTCAGCGTAGGACGAACCATGACAAGACCGCGGGTAAACAAATTGTTCCAGAATTGTCAAGGGTACTTAGCCATATTACAGCCGATAGACACGTATCTGTAAGGGATCGTGCTGATACTAGAGTATATTCTCATTCCCACTGTGAATATGGGTCTGAGAATGTTGATCCTGGCCCTGATACTTCGTTAGGGCTATCCCAAAATAATGTGAACAGGTCTGCGAGTGATACTCCGGGTTCTAGAGATACACTGGTTCACAGCAGAGTTAATAATTTGTCTTTGGGGACTAGTTCCGCAACTCCGACAAAATACCCCAGTCCAGTATCCTAGACGTACGACCAGATCGACTGTGTCAATGGGTATTTCCCCATATCGCTCATTATATGCTGGGGGAAGTGTTTGTTTGAAATGTAGTTTAAACTATTCAGATATTTTATGTTTGGCCATCCTTAAACAAATATTTTATAAATGGGATTTTATTTTGCCAATGTCAGTAAATACCTTAAGAAATTAAAGAAAAATATACTGAAGAAAGCAACAACAATTTTTTTTAAAGAATTGCTATAAAAAGTTTTGGATTGGGCCCTCTTTCAGGCTAGGTAGTGAAACAGCAAACCAACAATTTCTTACGGTCCGCCTTATTTAATTATGTTTATGAGCATTATTACGGTTCTAATACCTATTCATGTGACATGATTAAGATGGTAACTGTTTTGTGTTCTGTGGTTAGCACACAGTAAGGTAAATGTCGGGACCTGCGTAGATAAGTAGGCACGTCTGTTGTACCCCCGTTTATAGTCTAATAATAAACTGTTATTACAGATGCAGCCAATACACATGATGTGAATGATTTTGTAAATATGCTGTTTAAGTTAAACAAGTAATATTATTCTGTTTTGCAGGAACCAGAAACAGTTTACTGTAGTGAGAATTTAAGATATGATTGTATAGCGTATGTTATTATGTCTCCCCTCACACTGGAGGAGACATAATGTTTTTAGATTGGATGTCTGTCTGTTTGTCTGTCTGTCCGTCTGTCCGTCACAAGTCGTGTCCTCTACATATCTCTTGAATAGCTTGAGGGATTTTGAAACAACTTGGCACAAATGTTCACCATATCGAGACGACGTGCAGAGCACAGCTTTCAGCCACGTCCGTTCAAGGTCAAGGTCACAATTAAAGGTAGAAGGTCATATGCACTACATTTTGTGTCCTCACAATTAAAGGTCGAAGGTCATATGCACTACATTTTGTGTCCTCTCCATATCTCTTAAACCGCTTCAGGGATTTTGAAATAACTTGGCACAAATGTTCATATCGAGACGACGTGCAGAGCACAACTTTCAGCCACGTTCGTTCAAGGTCAAGGTCACATTTAGAGGTCGAAGGTCATAAGCATTATATTTCGTGTCCGCTCCATATCTCCTGAACCGCTTGAGGGATTTTGTAATAACTTGACACAAATGTTCACCATATCGAGACGTCGTGCAGAGCGCAAACTTCCAGCCACGTCCGTTCAAGGTCAAAGTCACAAGTAGAGGTCGAAGGTCATATGTACTATATTTCGTGTCCGCTCCATATCTCTTGAACAGCTTTAGGGATTTTGAAATAACTTGGCACAAATGTTCACCATATCGCGACGATGTGCATAGTACAACTTTTAGCCATGTTGGTTCATAAGCATTACACTGAGAGTATGGGGGGAGACATATGTTTAAAATAACAACCCCCTCTAGTTGTTACTTGTTTTTAAGATTCTTCAGCAATTTGAATTGGTGATATCCAACCTGTGACAATGAAAACCATTTCTATGCAATATGCATTTTAAGCACAAATTAGCTAGGGCATTAAACAAAGTACTTTCATCATTTATTATATATATATATATAGCATATATAGAGAAAATGCAATAGTTTTTAATTATTTTAAATACAAAAACTACCATTCTTGTGCACTACAGTAATATTCAGACATGATTTCTTTTTTACATATTTCTGTGTTGTTTTGGTCTATTTTCACACATATAGCTATGTTAGCCCCACACCCAACATCCCCTAACCATCCTCCACCCCATAATCATCACCACCCGAATGTATTTTTTATTTTTTTTTTACATATCTCTTTGTTGTTTTGTTTTATCAGTTGATTAATATGTTTCAGCCCCTCCCCAACCATCCCAACACCACACCATCACCATGCCTTTTTTTTTTTTTTTTTTTTTGTGCATATATCTGTGTTGTTTTGTTTTATCAGTTTAACAATATGTTTCGCCCCACAACCATCCCATCAACCCATCATCACCACCACCAAAATATGTCTCTGTTGTTTTGTTTTATCAAATCTACACCTATATCAATGATACGCCCCCGCCCTGGCCCCATTTTTTATGGGATCCCCTCATATGGAGGACAGTGGGAGGGGAATTGTTTTCACTTTATCTTCCAGTATTTGGATAACACAATGTTAATTTGAATGCAATCATTTACATATAAAACAATTTAAATTTAATTCAGATACACAGATGAAATATCAATAAAAAACTGAATAAGGCCACAATAAAATTGGCAGATATTCCCTCCTTCCCCGAGTTGCCTTTCGACAACGCATTTCTTTAAAATGACAGCAATTTTGGATTAAAACTGATAAAAATAATCAAATTTTACACCCAGCCCCAAATTTTACTATAATTGGTATGATATTCTAACAATAATATTATATCGGTCCGAGTTTCTATACCCTCCCCGCCCCAAACCCCACCCCACATTGGTTTAGCCGTGTTTTCTGATGGTATACACTGGCTATATAATGTATCATTCTCTGAAAAATCGAATAGTCGAGCTGCGCTGTTCTCCGAGAGCAGTTGTTAGTTTAAGGTTGTGGATATTTCTAGGCGGATGCACAAACATGTTTTAATGTCAGATTGTACACAAATGATAACATTTTTAGAACACTTTTTTTTATTCTTCATTTGCTCTTATATATATTAATGGAAATATATGTGTTGCGTTTGTATCATTAATTTCATAAAATCAGCCAAAATGAATTTTCAGTTTCACAGGAAGGACTTCAAATCCCAATTAAAAAAATTGAATATCCTGAAGGAACAGACACGCTGGAAATGACAGAAGTCATTTTCCTCAAGGGAAGGAGAATGTAAATTGCACCGGTGTTGCCTGTTCGAAACATTGTTGTTGTTTAGATGTTATACTTGCAAAGCGTGATGTATGTAACTACACACTTTCATAGACGATTGCATGAGAGTGTGAGTGAAACATGGTTTGCATGTGGAATGGAAAAAGTGGTGCTTTAACATTATCCTGGGCGGGAAACATTTCCATTTAAACAGGTATTCCCGCAGTTATATCGCATTCGGTCACACATCCTTCAGAGAAATGGACGCGAGTTAGGCGCGAGCCGTAACAAGAATTTGCCGTTATCTTTATTATCCCCCGCCGCTGCAGACGGAAGTGGGATATAGTCATGCCCTCCATCCATCGCATTTCATGTCCGCTCAGTAACTCAAAAACTACTAAAGGGACTGCAATCAAATTTCACACAGTGATAGAAGGCAATGAGAGGATGTGCAAAGCACAAGAACCATAACGCTGTCTTCTTTTGAATTATAGTTATTGCCCTTTGTAATTTTATACTTATAATTCGTGTCCGCTCCATAACTAAAAAACTACTAATGTGACGACAATGAAATTTCACACAATGATAGAAGGCAAGAACAGGACGTGCAGAGCCAAGACCATAACTCTGTTTCCATTTAAATTAGAGTTATTGCCCTTTGTAATTTTATACTTAAAATTTGTGTCTTTTCCATAACTGAAACACTATCACAACCTGACTTCTATGGTGATGTGATTTATAAACTTCGTAAGATTCTTGGTCATGATCACTTTCATACTATCTTTGTTAAACTTGTTAAAAAGTTTATTAAAAGAGGTTATGACCCTATCATTTTGCAACGTACTACATCCCAGCAAGCAAGGATAAATGGGACCCATATGGGCTATATCCGGGCACGCCCATGTGGGATTACCCATATGGGTCCTATATGGGTCCCACATTCAGCAAGCTCATGTGGGATTACACATATGGGTCCTATATGGGTCCCACATTCAGAAAGCAAGGGTAAATGGGACCCATATGGGCTATATCCGGGCACGCCCATGTGGGATTACTTATATGGGCCCTATATGGGTCCCATATGCTTTGCTAGCTGCTTTGACCCACATGGGCTGCCCACATGGGACCCAGGTTAATCCCGGTTGCACTTTTGGTATGGGGCCCATGTGGGCAGCCCATATTGGGCCCGTATGGAAAACAACATTGGACCCATATGGGTCCCATATGCTTTGCTAGCTGGGCAGTTAAAGGTCTCACTACAGAATTACCTCCCTTGGACAGGACGGTAGGAGATTCTTACACCGTAAAAAACTAGGGCTGTGTTAATGGGTTTGCTCTGAACTTGGAAATGTGCAATCATTCTCTTATTTCTGCCTTCAGGTGACAAGATTGGAACATGTTCATGACTTCTGCCAAGTTTGGATGCCACTGGGTGATTTTCGAGGAAGATATGATAATTTGAAAATGGGTAGGAATACAGTTGAATTATCAGTGAAATGGAGCTATTTTTGAGAGTTACTGAAAAAGACTAGAATTTAAAAAAAAATAATCTGGTCAACTTTTGATTTTTTGTGGATATTCTGTGCTTCAGAGGAATGTTTGCAGATTGAGGGGAGATTTAAAGACCAATAGACATTTTAAAGTATGTTCGCAACAAGTGACCATTTTTACATATATTATATAGTGTTGATTAATTCACTAGTGAGACGTTAAACAACCCTCATCTGGATCAGGGAAAAGCTTGACAGACAAGTTGTTGGTAGAGTGGATTTTTTAAAGTGAAATCTTGATTTTAGAGTGAAACAGTGTATTTCTAAGGCATAATATGGATTTTGATAAGTATTTGATGCTTTTGCAGTGTAAAATAGACTACTTTGCTTCTAGTCGGACCCCGTGCATGCTTTATAACCGTCATTTGGAACGTCATAGACGAATCTGTGGTCAGAAAGTGTCAGAATATGGGAGACAGTCGATTGTTTTGGCTGGGAGACATACTCAGATGAACATGTTAGCTCACAGAGTGATGTATATGTGTGTGATGTGTGTTCCTAGTATTCCTAGGGGAATGGACGTGTCTCATCTCTGCCACAACAGTTTATGTTTGCGATTTGACCATCTCAGCTTGGAGCCTCATAGCGTCAACATGGAAAGACAAAGATGCCTGAACATGATACCAATACTGTGTTTAGGACATAGAGAGTATCCTGATTGCATGCTTCATGTGAGTGGATTGTATATATTATCCTATTGTAGTGTTTCATGTCAAATTGTTACCCCACCCACTTTTCATATAGCAAAATGTGTGGTCATTGTTTACTTGTCGAGAAGGTCAGTTGAGTATGTTTTATGTTGTCGTTGGTCATCTTATTTAAATTTGTTCACTTTGTTGATAAATCTGGCTGTTTTATAAGTTTGTAACATTTGTCGATGTTTGTCGTACGTATTTTTGTCCTGAATTTTCTTAAGTGACCGTAACACTTTTGTGTTTTGGGGAAATGACCCTCCAACAGCCTTAACTTTTTCTATTGCTGAATTTGCCCGTCCGTCATTTAACCGTGCTGCGGCACTTAATTTTCTGCCTTTAGCGTTACGTCTTACTTACTTTTACTTACTTACTATCTTATCTTATCTTATCTTATTTATCTTAAATATGTATCGACTTGACGGCGGTTATTGTTGATTAGTCAATAATGTTTTTTTTTTTTTTTTTTTTTCATTAGTTACTTACTTACTTACTTACTTACTTACTTACTTACTATATTATCTTATCTTATCTTATCTTATCTTATCTTATCTTAAATTTGTATCGACTTGACGGCGGTTATTGTTGATTAGTCAATAATGTTTTTTATTATTTATTTCTTTTTTTCATTAGTTAGTTAGTTAGTTACTTATTTACTTACTTACTTACTTACTTACTTACTTACTACTTACTTACTTACTATCTTATCTTATCTATCTTATCTTATCTTATCTTATCTTATCTTATCTTTCTTATTGATGTGGTGTGTTGTGTTGTGTTGTGTTGTTGTGTTGTTGTGTTGTGTTGTGTTGTGTTGTGTTGTGTTGTGTTGTGTTGGTGTTGGTGTTGGTGTTTGTTGTTGTTGTTGTCTTATCTTGTGTTGTGTTGTGTTGTGTTGTGTGGTGTTGGTGTTGGTGGTTGTTGTTGTCGTCGTCGTCGTCGTCGTCGTCGTCGTCGTCGTCGTGTTGTGTTGTGTTGTGTTGTGGTGTTGTTGTTGTTGTTGTTGTTGTTGTTGTCTTATCTTATCTTATCTTATCTTATCTTATCTTTCTTGTTGATGTGGTGTTGTGTTGTGTTGTGTTGTTGTTGTTGTTGTTGTTGTTGTTGTTGTTGTTGTTGTCTTATCTTATATTGTGTTGTGTTGTGTTGTGTTGTGTTGTGTGTTGTGGTTGTTGTGATTGTTGCTGTTGTTGCTGCTGTTGCTGCTGTTGCTGCTGTTGCTGCTGTTGTTGTTGTTGTTGTTTTGTTGTTGTTGTTGTTGTTGTTGTTGTTGTTGTTAATAGTTATGAAACTTACCTATTTGGTCAGACCTCGCATTACATGCGCTGTGGTCCGAGTGGGAACAAAGTTTAGTGCCAATATGCATGCCAATCACTTTCTTTAGATTTGTCTGCATCTCTATGATGGTAGTGCTGACTTGAGTGGCTGGCTGCATTGGAGTTGTCTCACCTGCTGACTTCAGACTGTTGTTATATTGGGAGTCTACCCCACCCGGAATTGAGGCGTCTTTTTCAAACCCACACGCGACGTTGTTTTTTCGGACTTGCTGTCTTGCACGGTTGAAACTAGCATATGCCACCTCCGAAACTTTGTCAGCAGCAATGTTGCTAGGGCTTTGCATAGATGAGTAAGATGGTGGTGGAATTTTCAGGCATGTCATCAAGTACCGAAAGTCGTTTGGGCCAGATTTTGTGTACATTAACCCCACTGCTACTGACAGGTTTATGTCGGCAACTTTTGGTCCTGGTCGATTGGTGTTCACCGTTTCATAAAGCTTATGTTCTTTGCCAACGAACCCACATTTAAGACATTTCAGTCTCTCGCACCACCCTAACCCCATCTGTTTATCAAATTTCAAGTCAAAGTTTAATTTCCCTTGACAGGTGCCATCCCAGGATCTGTGATCAGAGTATGTTTCAAAGAACATGTCAGCAGTCTTCCCAAGGTGAAAGATACGGTATGTACGCAGTTCATTTTTATCACTTTCAGCTTTAGCACTATCCATAAGTGCTTGCTCTATAGGCGTTTTGGCAGCCTATATGCTTGGTGGTGGACCCTTTTACAGTTCGCCACTATGCTTTCCTCTTTAATTGTACGATGACCGGACAGGCTGTGGACCCTATGATTACGCCTACCTAAAGCCCATTGGGACGGTGGCGTTTGATGTGTGTCTATGATCTTTCTTGTCGTGCCCTTAATGGTTTATTCTCTTGTTGCTCTGGCTTCTGCCAAGTCATTGAGTATCTTCATTGTGGCTTTCTAGGCTATTGTTTTTGTTTTCTTTTGTATTATATTTACACGAGCATATTTGTGTTTTACTTATATTGCCTATTGATGCTGCCTTGTTGGTAAGCGATTAGATCATGGCGGGGATTGCCACTGACCGTTCTAAGGCGGTAGCCCTATTGTCAACCCTTTTGTGTTTGTGATGTCGTTTGCATTTATTATTACCTTTGCCTTATTGTTTGTCTGTTTGCGTGTTTGTTTCTGTGTTTTGTGGTTGACTGTCCTCATTGAATGCTATTTCCCTGTCCGATCTTTTTATATTTCCTTATGGCCCTTTGATTTTCTTACTTATATTAAATAGGGAAGGGCAATATCGTGTGTCTAACTCCTCATTATTATTAAATGGATTGGTTTAATACTTCGTGTACTCATTTAGTATGATGTTAGTATGTTAGCGAAGAAAATGATTTTTGATTTCATTATTTTTTCATGACTTTGTAGCTTTAGCCAGTGGGGATTCTTTACTATCCATTCATTGGCCTATGGATTGTTTTTGTGTATTTCTGATGATTCAGTTTCAAGCGAATGTGATCATAAAGGAAAATTGTATTGATGCTACAAAATGCAGGGGTCAATGGGGCAGAGGCGGGGGTATATTTGTCTGCCTTAGCGACAGTTCTAGTTAATAATAAAGGGCATTCGTTTGATCCCAGCAATTATAGACCAATCACATGTTAAGTTGCTTCGGAAAACTATTTACGACAATTAGAAGTATACGTCTACAGAAGTTTTTAGATACGCATGATATATTAACTGAACATCAAGCAGGATTTAGTAAAGATTTTTCTACAACTGATATTATGCTTATTTTACACAGCCTCATATAAATATTAAATAACAATAAAAAGAAACTATCTTGTGTATTTATAGATTTGAAACAAGCGTTCGGCAAGGTATGGAGAGCAGCGTTATGGTATAAACTCTAAATGGAACACATACCGATTTTTCCCTTCTAATAAATAAAGGAGTACGGCAAGGTGATTAAAATATTTCGCAAATTTTGTTTTCACTACATATCTAAACGATCTACACGATTTCCTGCGCAGTAGTGATATTGTCGATGGTATATACTGCCAGCCTCATGCACTTGATCATTTCTAAAACTGTCTGTTTTTTATATGCTGATGATACAGTTACTTTGTGTAAAAGTGAAAAAGATTTACAGAATGCGTTGAATGTTTATAAATTGTATTGTGATGATTGGAAATTTAGTTGAAGGTAATACAGTTATCGATAAATCTAAAACTATGTTTTCTTTTCTCAAAAGGTAGGCAATCTAATTATAAATTTACGTTTAACGATGATCCAATTGACGTTTTAACAGACTATAAGTATCTAGGTATATATTTTAGTAGAAGTGGCTCTTTTTATGTGACAAAGAAACAGATGCTAAACAGGTTACCAGAGCCAGGACCTGTTTAATACGTCTACCTATAGCCCTGCTAGAGCTTTAACAGTCTGCTCAGGAAAGCTAGACATTTGTCATTACCAATATACCGACAAATAGATTTATTCGATAAAACAATTAAACCATTCATTTATATGGCAGAGAAATTTCGGGTTATGGCAATCTTGATTTAATTTACAGAGTACAATTGGATTTTCTAAAGTATATTTTGAATCCAAAAAATTATATGTTATACGGGGAAACAGGGGTAGAGTAATATCGTTTTGGGCAAAAACTTAACGATCCAGAAAGAGCTAAACGTTCAAACTTAATTTATGAAATACTACGCAGTCATTTCAAATATAGGATAGCGCATCAACTATTGCAAAATAACAAATTCCCAACACTAAATGGTTGAAGCGTTCAGTAAATCAAAAACCCAACGACGTAATCTTAAATGATTGGTATTCTAAAATAATAATTTCGAGCAACAGTTCCTCTTATCGTTTATTTAAACATAGTTTTTGCTTTGAAAACTGACATCTTTTCTATTCGAAAGCGTAATTATATGCCCATGGACCTAGACATAATGGTAACATCAGACGTAAATCGCGTGTAACTATGTCAGTCGCTGATTAACATACTATGTTTAAACAGTCTGGAAAGTACTCTATGCTTTCACGTCTTACCTCTTGGTCTATTTCTTCACTTAAGTTGATCGACGAGGAAGCAGGCACAATTTTAATTCGTACAGATCCCTTGTATAACATTGCTTCCATAATTCAAAGCTACACACAACATAGCTATACACAACAAGGAGTTTGATCACTTCAGACATTTTCTAAAAATACTATATCTTAATAAGGGTATTGATTTCATTGACATGCCAAGTATATTTTCGAGATAATCATGTAGTTGATTCTATCCGTAAATATTAAAAAAATACCGAAAGTCTTGTAATTTGTTATAAATATAAAATACACAATTAGAAATATTATTTTCAACTACAAAAAATAGATTCTGACCTTGATATAGCAACACTCCTAAAGAATGCGAGTATTTTACCATGCTCCAGCAGGTCATGTCATCATTGGTAATTAGCTCACTAGGCTCAAAGGTGAGCTATTGGGATCACTCTTCGTCCGTCGTCCGTCCGTCGTTAACTTTTGCTTCAAACGACTTCTCCTCAGAAACCACGTGGCCAATTTTGACCAAACTTCACGTGGATGATTCTTAGATGAATGCTTTTTAGATTTGTTAAAATTAGGTCAGCGCGACATCCAAGATGGCCGCCATTACCATATATGGTTGAAACCTTAAAAAATCTTCTTCTCAAGAACCGCTGGACAGATGTCAACAATTTTTCTTTTAAAATGATCACCAATGCCTAGACTATCAAGTTTGTTCAAATGAAGCTCCCGGGGTCAAAAATGGCCATGCCCCGGGGGTCCAAAGTTTGTATATTGAGATTTTGCATGTTTTTCATATAGACATATAGGAAAAAACTTTAAAAAATCTTCTTCTCTGAAACCACAAGGCACAGAGGTCTCATGTATTACATGTAGCATCAGCTTATAGTCCTCTAATAAGTTTGTTCAAATGGTGACCCTGGGGTCAAATTTGTCCACGTCCCGGGGTCACAGTTTTACATAGACTTATATAGGAAAGAACATTAAAAAATCTTCTTCTCGGAAACTACAAGAGCCAGAGGTTTGATATTTTGCATTTACTATAAGCTTATGGTCCTTTACCAGTTCTGTTCAAATGGTGACCCTCGGGTCTCATTTGACCCCGCCCCAAGGGTCACATCTTTTACATAGACATGTATAGGGAAAAACTTAAAAAATCTTCTTCTCTGAAACTGCAAGAGCCAGAGGTTTAATATTTTGCATTTGCTATAACCTTATGGTCCTCTACCAAGTTTGTTCAAATGGTGATCCAGGGGTCACATTTGGCCCCGCCCCGGGGGTCACAGTTTTAAATAGGCTTGTATAGGGAAAAACTGAAAAAAATCTTCTTCTCTGGAACCACATGGCACGGAGCTCTCATTATTATATGTAGCATCAGCTTATGGTCGTCTACTTAGTTTGTTCAAATGGTGACCCTGGAGTCAAATTTGTCCGAGCCCCGGGGATCACAGTTTTACATAGACTTGTATACGAAAAAAAAATAATCTCGGAAACTACAAGAGCCAGAGGTTTGATATTTTGCATTTACTATAAACTTATGATCCTTTACCAAGTTTGTTCAAATGGTGACCCTCGGGTCACATTTGGCCCCGCCCCAAGGTTCACATGTTTTACATAGACAGGGAAAAACTTAAAAAATCTTCTTCTCTGAAACTGCAAGAGCAAGCGGTTTAATATTTTGCATTTACTATAAGCTCATTGTCCTCTACCAATTTTGTTCAAATGGTGACCCTGGGGTCACAGTTTTACATAGGCTTGTATAGGGAAAAACTGAAAAAAATCTTCTTCTCTGGAACTTCCAAGAGCCATAGGTTTAATATGTTTCATTTGTTATAAGCTTATGGTCCTCTACTAAGTTTGTTCAAATGGTGACCCTGGTGTCAAACTTGGCCGTGCCCCGGGGGTCACAGTTTTATATAGACATATATATAGGGAAAAAAAACAGTCTTCTCTGAAACCTCAAGAGCCAGAGGTTTAATATTTTGCATTTACTATAAGATTATGGTCCTCTACCAAGTTTGTTTAAATGGTGACCCTGAGGTAAAATTTGACCCAACTCCGTGGGTCACAGTTTTACATAGACTTATATAGGAAACACATTAAAGTCTTCTTCTCTGGAACTACAGGAGCCAGAGGTTTAATATTTTGGATTTACTATACTCTTATGGTTCTTTACCAAGATTGTTCAAATGGTGACCCTGGGTTCACATTTGGCCCCGCCCCAGGGGTCACGTTTTACATAGACTTGCATAGGGAAAAACTTAAAAATTCTTCTCTAAAACCACAAAGCACACAGCTCTCATATATTACATGTAGCCCTGGGATCACATTTGGCTCTGCCCAAGGTGTTACTCTCTAGCACCTTTATTTTGTATTTGATCTTTACCAAACGTTGTCAGTGTCTTAAACTGTCTATATCAATGTTGTTATACACAACAGAGCCCACATTTCTTGAACAATCTTAACCAAACTTGCACAGATTGTATATGACCATAAGATTTCGAAGAAGTTTGATAATGTGCCAGTACTCATGTGATCGCTTTAGGGCCATCTTGACCCTCTTGTATTGGTTCAAATTTACTTAGGTGAGCGATATAGGGCCATCATGGCCCTCTTGTTTTGATATTGTAGTATATATTACCTTCAACTATTGATTTTAATGCATGTCGTGCTCAGATCGCCCAACCCATTGAGGATTTTAGTATAAAATGGTGTCCTAGAGAACATCCGGACCCAAACTTTCTTTCTACTTGGAAAAAAGTCAATTTTTAAAATTATAGACACGTATTAACTTTTATAATGCTATATCATACATGTCTTGACTTTCTCCGAGAACTAGGTTTTCGTTTCGCAATTTAAAATCGGGAATTCAAGAATTTCATAATACATTTGTTTTAGTTCCTGCTGATAAAGCAGCTAATATTGTAATTATTGTTTGACGCCTACATTACGTCAATGTTTAATCTCTTGAATTCGGTAGCACTAGTTCGTATACTCCAGTTCAGTCTACTGAGGATGATGTTGTTTCCACACATATCACTCGGTGCATTACTTGCAACGACGGGGTAGACGACAAGCAAACCAAACTGCCAACTATGTACTGGATTTCTAAATTACATAAAAATCTGTATAAGGCCCGCTTGATTTCGAATTCAACTGCCTGCACCACCACAAACGTCTCCAAACTTTTAACTTATTGTCTTACTGCCGTTGAAGATCACATTAAACACTATTTTGGGGTCAGTAGGTCAAAGGTCAATGTCCCCGTGACCCTATATAGAAATATGCTTTCCGGACGATAACTTTGAAACCATAGTACCTACACACATGAAACTTCATAAGTACATTGCCCTAGGTGAGAGAATAAAACCTGACCTTATATAGTTTTATACATTTCGGGCAATAACTTTGAAACCATAACACCTACACTCATGGAAGTTGGTGCATTGTTCTAGGTGAGAGATGGGTCCTATCGTTTTATGGTGTCAGTAGGTCAAAGGTCACCATGACCTTCATGGAAATACAGATTCCGGACGATAACTTCGAGACCATAATACCTTGTTACCTATAAGTTTACATGTATTGTTGCATGTGTCTCAAAGTGTACATGCATTGTTGCTTGTGTATTATTGAGTTGACCTTGAAGAAAGTTAAAAATAGTGTAGATGTAAACATGTTTATCTGGTATGCTAATTAATTATGCAAAATTATTTATGATGAAATTTTCATCTTTTTCATTGGACTATTTAATGCAAATTCATTTGAGATGAACTTTGGACTGTTTTCAGTGGATTATATCAATAGAGAAGTTGTTGAAGCAATCTTTGGGCTGTATATAAACAGGCTAGATCTGGGAGTAGCACTGTAGTTGAGTTGAGTTCTATTTAGATCGATTTCAGTATTCTTCATTAAAGTTAATTTAGATGTGGATGCTTTTAGAAAATATAATTGTGAGAGTATTTTTTAATACATATTGTGCTCATTCATAATAACAGTAAAATTAATTAAACCCGTTAATTATATTTTTGAGTCGCTGGTTTTGCTTCCTTTCTTGTTACATTTTACTCGCAACATAAATTGGAGGCTCGTCCGGGATAGAAACATTTTCGGTGATGCTATCATTTATACATTGTTTTTGGCAATAGTAAAATAATTAGTAAAAGTACAAAATTAATGGCCCATTTTGTACATTTTCAATATTACAAAGAGTGAAACAAGCTACAATAAAAAAAAAGATGAATTGCTCTTGCTTGCAAAACATTATATGTTATTGAAATGTAAACCTTCTATGAGTAAATCTGAGAATAACAAATGTTGGTGCAATTTTTGGTAGATAAAGACATTTTTGGAGAGGAAGCATTACATTTGTTGGTGGAAACAGAATATAAGCTAAAATTAAAAGAAATTGCATTAGAAAAAAACGAAAATTTAAAAAGAAATGCTAATGGAAAAAGAGCGGAAAGAAATTTATATTAGAAAAATGCAACTGCAAGAAGAAAAAGATCGGAAAGAATTATATTTGGCAAGCGAGGCAAGTTCATCATCTCCTCCCATCTCCACCCACCACCCCTCATCTACTTTTGATGTTACTAAACATATTATATTTGTAACAAAACACAGAAACAAACACGCAAACAGACAAAACAAGAAGGCAAAAGTAATAATAAATGCAAACGACATCACAAACACAAAAGGGTTGACAATAGGGCTACCGCCTTGAAACGGTCAGTGGCAAAGTAGGCCACTGGGGGCTTTAACCAGTTCTAAGCCTTCTTTGGATCAATCCCCTGATCCCGTTGAACAGGAAATACCTGATTTGCAGTTACTCGAGCTAGGTAAAAAAACAAGAGCCATTGAGAATTATCTTTCTGCTGACATTAACTTGCCTTATACTTTTATTGGTCAGTCTTATAATACAGAGGTTAACAAATCTCTCGATATTAGCCCATTTGAATCTCAGACGGACTACAGTGACTTTACTTACCAGATCATTCTCCTTCTATTAGTTTGAATGACATTAAGATCATGAAAACTATCGAGATCACAACTTTTAAGTGAACAGCATAGAGATCCTGAGATTTCAAGCTTATTTGATAGGACCGTTAGTGAAGAAGAAGCTTCACAAGTCCCGGTTTGTTATTTTACTAAACATGGGATCCTGATGAGAAAATAGTGACCACCTGGTGTCACCGCTGATGATGACTGGACTGTCAATTACCAAATTGTGGCTCCTAGTCCATATCGTCATGAAATGCTCAGTTTAGCCCATGAAACTCCTTTTTCTGGTCATTTAGGTGTCAATAAGACATATTACAAGATTGTGTGTCATTTTATTTACCAAATCTCAAAAAAGATGTTTCACAATATTGTAGGTCTCGTCATACATGTCAAATGGTAGGGAAGCCCCACAGAAGATTCCCAAAGCCCATCTTCAATCTATTCCTGCATTTGATGAACCTTTCAGTATAATAATCGTGGACTGTGTTTGCCCCTTGCCTAAGACCGAGTCTGGTAATCAATATCTGTTGACGAGTATGTGTGCGTCAACACGATTTCCCGAAGCTATTCCACTTAGGAATATTAAGACAAAGTATTATATTGTGAAGGCTCTGGTCAAGTTTTTCACATTAGTTGGCCTTCCAAAATAATATGTCCAGTCTGATCAAGGGTCACATTTAATGTCTGATATATTTCAACAGGTCATGCATGAGTTAGGCATTCATATACATCTACAAACGTATCTAGATTTCATTGAAATGAGGATTTGAAACAAATATAAATAACTATTTTGGTACATACTACTACAGTATATCATTTAATTAAACAAGTATGAAAGAAACAGCAATTAGACAAATATATTTAGAAGAAATTAGTCGCTATGACTAATGTAATAATGGAATAAACATATTTAACATGTCGTCAAAGTTATCAGAGTTTGAAGTAGTGATGAAAAGTAACTTAATGATTGAAGCAAATGAACTATCGTAAAAAATACTGCGTTTGTTTACATTTTCAATGCCAATTCAAGCCCATGATGCAACTGAACATGCCTACACACTAGCGAGTTGATATCTACAAACTTAAATTCGAGTCGTACTTTATCTACAGTGCTATTGGTACTTGTAAACGAATATGAAAGTGGACCTTTGGAAACGGCCGAACACGATAAATACGAAATATTGCTGTCTCGGTTTCATTGAGACTTAGTGAAATATGCTTACTACCGTTCACGCCTCCTAGCCCCGGGTTGAGCAGAACTCAATATTCATAAAATCAATAGTACCGAATTTTAACCATCCCAAAGATGGCATGCATATGGCGGTGGAATTGCCTTATTTACTGTATTTACTTATTTACCTCCAGCGGCGTATGGTCCCAATATCTAATAAAATTATATGCCCCGAAGAGCGAAATAAACAAAATGGAATTTAGTTGGGAGCAGCGGTTATGAAGCCTGCACATCACAAGTAAGTCAAAATACTAAATTAAAAAGCAGATAACATATCCTATGGGTGGTTAAACAATATCCAGAGCCTTTATCGGACGGAGTAGTTAATGATAAGAACGTATCTGTTTTAACTGTGGGACTCATAATGGATATGACCGTGTTATTACAGATTGTAATTACAATCACAAAAAAGTATTTATCATAGAAAATATCAGTTGGAAAAACATTTGATCAAATAGAATTTATCTCTTGTAGAAAGACAAAGATTTGAAGATTTGTTTTACAAAATTGTAAGGATGTTAGGTAAAATAGAAGGCCGGAAAAGATCAATCAAATTTGAATACATTTGTTAAAAAATATTGATGATATGAAAAATAAAAAAATGAATAAATCCAATTAAAACAAAAGCTACTAGAGAAAAGAACGACACGATTTGGAAAAAAGTTGTAAAATAATTATGATTGGATATTATGACCGTTCAACTTGAACCTCTTTATATACATTTCCCTTCTTTCTTGTTCCATGTTTGGTTTTCTCTTTGACTGGAACTGCTGTAGTTGTTCAGTACAATTCTGGATACATCCTGATATATTTCTTATTTTGTATTTTATATAGCTTTACAACCACATCTTAGTGTTTCTTTTGTTAGTTTCTCTGAATGTGGGCTTTATCGATAGAGAATTTCTTTTGATGGGATGTAGTTTTGTTTACACTGTCGTGTCTATTTGGGCGCTGAAGACAGTATAACAGCGAGGATTGTGTACACATAAAATCGATTCAAGCTAACGTGTAGGCCTTATTGTCTACTGACCGTTCCAAGTCGATAACTTCACCACCCTTTATGTGTTTTATTTTGTCTTTTTCGTTGTATAATTAATTAAACATTCTCCTTGTTTGTAGTACAGTGCGGACCTACGAATTCATTGCGTTCGGACGCTGTGGTTTTTATAGGACAATATTGATAATCCGTTCTTTGCTAATATGGTTATTAACGTTTATCCACAAGAGCTCACGTTGAATAAAGCCAACAGTTCGGATACAGTAGCAGAATTTCTCGATCTTCATCTCTCGATTTTAAATGACTGTATTCATGCTAAAATCTATGATAAGAGAGATGATTTCAATTTTAACATCGTTAACTATCCAAACCTGGATGGAGATGTACCTCGTGCTACTTCATACGGGGTGTATATCTCCCAGCTCATTCGATTTGTTAGAGCGTGTAATATATGTTATAGACTTCAATGATCGAAATCAAGTTATTACAAGTAAACTTCTTCAGCAGGGTTTTCGTTATCACAAACTACGTAGATCTTTCTCTAAATTCTACCGCCGCAACGAGGGCCTGCTGGAAAAGTGCAACACCAACCTTAAAACACTTCTGCGACTAGGCATATCGCAACCCTCATTTTATGGAGATGTGGTCTATAAACTTCGAAAGTTAAAGGGGTCTGACGGGTTTCCTGACCGCTTTACAAATTTAATCAGAAAGTTCGTCCGAAAAGGATATAACTCTTTGGTTTTACAGCGCACTGCATGTTTAGTGATTGACCCCTCTACAGTCAGTCATTACGCTTCACTTTTCACTTGTGCGATGACTAAACTACCTCTTGGGACTCTATGATTGTACCTACTGAAACCCCAACTAAGCGAGGTGGGTGCATGAGCTTTCATCCCTCGGGTTTTCTGATCGTACTATAGATTGGTTTTCTCTTTAACTGCAACTACTTTGTTCAGTGCGATTCTGGATACATCCTGAGATGTTTATTATTTTGTATGTATTTCTTTAGTTAGCTTCTCTGGATGTGGACTTTATTGTTAGAGAATTCCTTTTGATGGATGGGATGTAATTTCGTTTACACTGTCTTGTCTATTTGGGCGCTGACAGTATAATAGGATAATAGCGAGGATTGTGCGCATATAAAATGGATTTAAGCTAACCAGTAGGCCTTATTACCTACTGACCGTTCCAAGTCGGTAACCCTGTCTTCACCACCCTTTCTGTTGTTTTTTGTCTCTTTCATTGTTCTATCAAGTCCTTGTTTGCAATACAGTACGGACCTACGATGCCATTGCGTTCGGACGCTGTGGTTTCTATAGGACCCTATATCTCATTTCTATATCTCATTTTTCCTTGTGCGCAGAATTTCTTTCCTTGTTTATCCGTTTGGTCAGACTAGTTTATTACATAAAAATCCGTATAAGGCCCGCTTTATTTCGAATTCTAGTGCCTGCACCACAACAAACATCTCCAAATTTTTAACTTCTTGTCTTAATGCCGTTAAAGATCACGTTTAACAATACTGTGATTAAACTTATGAAAACTTTGAGATTAATTTGTTTTGGTCTATAACATATTCAGGAGACGTTCTTGATAACATTTGCAGTAAACGTCAAAACTTCTCTACACTATATACAACCTTACCACATCACCTTATCAAAGACAATCTTGTTGCTCTTATTCAAAAAAACATTCGCTAGGGAAAGTACTACACTTTTGTTTTTTTACTAACGGCAGTTTACACAAATACACTATGTGGACTTGCCAAGAAGTTTGTGAAGCACTCATCTTCCTATTCGATAATATTTTCGTTAGGTATGGAACGACCGTTTGTAGACAAATTGTTGGTATCCTTATGGGTACGAACTGTGCACCCTTGTCGCAGATTTGTTTTTATATTGCTATGAAAGAGATTTCATGTTGAGTCTTTCACCAGATACCAGGAACTTTATTGAGGCCTTTATTGACAGCTCTCGGTATCTGGATGACATACTCAACATTGACAACCCTTTCTTCTATGTTTAATAATATATACCCTCAAGAACTTCAACTTAACAAAGCTAATATTTCTGACACTAACGCTTCTTTTCTTGATTTACATCTCTCCAATGAAAATGGTGAAATAATTAGCAAAATATGTGACAAGAGAGATGATTTTAATTTTAATATTGTTAATTATCCCAATTTATTTGGGGATGTTCCCGAGCTACTTTTTATGGGGTCTATTTGTCTCAATTTATTCGTTTTTCTAGAGCTTGTACTCGAGTTGAGGACTTTAATATTCGTAATCTTTGTATAGCTAAAAAGCTACTCCATCAGGGTTACTTTAACTTCGTAAAACCTTTGCAAAATTTTATGATCGTAACCCTGATCTTCTTTCCAAATATAAAAGTAATTTAAGAACTCTTCTGCGACAAGGACTATCACAACCAGACTTCTATGGTGACGTGATTTACAAACTTCGTAATATCCTTGGTCATGATCACTTTCATACTATCTTTGTTAAACTTGTTGATTTTTTCTTGTATTGCTATGAAAGAGATCATATCCGATACTCAGGCAGATACTCAGGCAGATGTAATATAAGCCTTTAATGACACCTCTCGGTATTTGGATGACATATTGAACAGACAATCCTTTCTTTTCTACTATGGTTCATATTATCTATCGTAAGGAACTTCAACTCAACAAAGCTAACATTTCTGTTACTGTCGCTTCTTTTCTTGATTTACATCTCTCTATTGAAAATGGCGAAATAATTAGTAAAATCTATCACAAGAGAGATGATTTTAATTTTTTTATTGTTAATTATTCCCATTTAGATGTGGATGTTCTCCGAGCTACTTCTTAAGGGTCTATGTTTCTCAACTGATTCATTTGTCTAGAGCTTGTAGTTGTGTTGAGGACTTATAATATGTGTTGAGGACTTACACTATTCGAAATATTTGTCTAACTAAAAAGCTACTCCAGCAGGGCTACCGTTACCATAAACTTCGAAACACCTTATAAACTTTTATTATCGTAACCCTGATCTACTTTTAAAACATATTAAATAATTCAACAACTTTTCTGCGAATCGCCTCCCTTTGTTCATCTGTCCGTCCGTCCGTCCTCCGTTACTACATATCCCCTTAAACCGCTGAACGGAATTCAACCAAACTTAGGGTATGATTTCACCATATGATGACGGCGTGCAAGAGCAACATTATGTTTGGCTCCGAATCCAAGGGCCCTCAGGATGGATGGGTACACTAAAAATTCAATTACACTGCTGCCATTTTTCCATATCAAACGATTTATTATCTCGCAAACTCGGACGTCTGCCCGGGCCCTAAGGTGTGTGGGGTGGGAGGGACTTGGGATAATTTGTATTGTAATTATGTCTCAAATGACACTCTATTCATTTGTTTCCTCCTACGTCATCGGTGGGGTCAGGGGGAAGGGGCATCAAATACCAAACTTTTGCACAGTAATTGGTATAATTGTCGTCTACGAAAGAGATACACAGCATGTCAAATTATTTATTATTTATCTGTCTTCCCTGGGGTGGGAGGAGGTGAGTGGGGGTCGGGGAAGGGTAACAGGGGTTCAATTATCTTTTTAATTATGTCTTAAACGAACATTTTGATGAAGGGATTACAGTGCATAATTTGTTTTTCTCCTGTATGTGTGTTGTTGTGGTGTGGTGGTGGTGGTGGTGGGGGTAAGGGGTGGGGAGGGTTTTGGGGGTGGGGGTGTGGGTAGAGGTTGTAATGGGCGTCATAAGGTCCAATATACACACAATTCAATTGCAGTGTCATTTTTCTATTTGCTTTTTTTAAACTTGTCAAATATACAAGTATACTCCTAAAGACACAAAGCATATAACACAATTTCAGTGTTTCAACCTTAGACATGTGCCGAGGTGTGGGAATGGGGCTGGGTGGGGGTGGGGGTGAGGTGGGGCGAGAGAGATGAATTGGGGTCAAAAGATCAAATACACAAATACCCTAAACATTTTTTATTCATTTACCGTCATACATGTATACAGAAAAGCATATATAGTATTATTTCTGATCTGAGTATAAAAGAACGATCAAAACAATTACAAGTAAAATGGATACAAGGTTAACGGGAATTGACGAAGTGAGAAGAAAACGTGGGTATTTGCGATGGTGCGTCGTCGAATTCGTTCTAGTTAAACTTGGTGATGACGTCTACCTAAATCCTTATAGGACGGAAGCGTTTGATGTTTGTGTTCAATCTTGTCTTGTCGTACCATTAACGGTTTGTTCTCTTGTTACCCTGGCTTCTGCCAAGTCAATGAGTACTTACTTTGTGGCTTTCTAGGCTTCTGCATTTTTATATTATATATGCATGATCATTTATGTATTTTACTTATATTGCCTACTAATTCTGCCTTGTTTGTTAGAGATTATAACCTGGCGGGGATATATTTATTTACACTGTCCCGTTTATTGGTATGACATTATGGTAAGAATGAGGCTTGGTGCATCCTAGAATCTCGTTTAAACCCCAGCGACCTTTTAGCCACTGACTGTTCCAAGGCGGCAGCCCTATTGTCAACCCTTTTGTGTTTGAGATGTCTTGCTTTTTATTCATCTTTGAATTTGTTCTTTGTTTCTGTGTGTGTTTGTGGTTGACTGTCTTCCTTGAATGCTACGTTTCCTGTTCTATTTTTATATTTACTTCTAGTTTAAATACGATTAGTTAAGATAAGTTAAGATAAATATGATATAACTGTTTTTTTTTATTTTATTTTGAATTGGCTTTCTAGCTGGTGGTTTCTTTGCTTTGTTTAGAAGTTGATTTCTGTATGTTGTTTTCTATTTCTTCAATATTAGCATACACTCTGTCTACATCTTTTAGTATCGTTGGCATTTTGCTTTTTATTCTCGTTTTAACCGCATCTGTTTTCACAGCTGCTAAATCCTTTTTAAGACGACTGATATCTGCATCTGATGCTGTAATAGCTTCCATATTTCCACGTGTTACACTGTATCTTTTTTTTTTAGTTTTCTTAAAGGAGCTGGTTTCGCTTCTTTTGGCTTCTGTATATTCTTAGCTACTTTAACCAAACCATAATATCTGTCTTGATTAGCTTTGAAACATTCTGCTTCTGTTCCAAGTATTTTACCATAAGGGAATTTTGTTATTCCACAACAAACATTAGCCATATATAAGTATAATTAGATAATAATTAATCTGCTATATCTTATATGGAAATTCCAAACTATGATACAAATGTAGAACAAAATAATTTCAAGCAGATATACGACTTCATGCCAGACTCTTGCCGCTAATTTGTGGTAGTTCAGGATCTGATAAAACAAATAAATTAGGTAATATGTTGTTAAAACCATTAGTTTACTATGCCAAGATTTACTTGTTTGTTAAAAATTTAGAGCAGACTAAATATAAAGTTTTATCCGAAAGTTTTGATAAAATAGCAAAAACGATTAAAATTCCTATATAAGATATATTAGAATGTGCAAATGATGAAGTTATCTCTGTGAATGACTACTCCGATACCCAAAAGATTGTCATTTTTGGTGATTATGTTTGTGAACGTAATCAAAATAATACCATTTTATCTAAGGTAGACATAAAAACTGTTGCGACTATCCTATGGTGACGTGATTTACAAACGTAAGATCCTTGGTCATGATCATTTTCATACTATCTTTGTTAAACTTGTTAAACAGTTTACCAAACGAGGTTATGACCCTATCATTTTGCAACGCACTGCATGCTTGGTGGTGGACCCATTTACAGTTCGCCACTATGCTTTCCTCTTTAATTGTGCGATGACCGGACAGGCTGTGGATCCTATGATGACATCTACCTAAAGCCCAAAAGGACGGCGACGTTTGATGTTTGTCTACAATATTGTCTTGTCGTGCTCTCGATGGTTTGTTCTCTTGTTACTCAGGCTTCTGGCAAGTCATTGGGTACCTTCTTTGTGGCTTTCTAGGCTATTGTTTTTTTGTATTTATATCTACACGAGCATCTTTGTGTTTTACTTATATTGCCTATTAATGCTGTCTTGTTGGTTAGAGAATAGTTCGTGGTGGGGATTTCTTATTTACACTGTCCCGTTTTATTGGGATGACAGTAGGGAAAATGTGAGGTTTGGTGCACCCCTAGAACCTGGTTTAAACCCCAGCGACCTTTTTTGCCACTGACCGTTCCAAGGCGGTAGCCCTATTGTCAACCCTTTTGTGTTTGTGATGTCTAATTTTGCATTTTGTTCATCTTTAAAGTTGTTCTTTGTTCCTGTGTGTGCTTATGGTTGACTGTCGTCCTTGAATGCTACTTGTCCTGTTCGATTTTATATCCATATTATTTGACACAATCTTATTACAAAACGCCTAAATACATCATATTAAATTGTTCTCATTATATCTTCTTTGCAACTCCAAGTAAAAATGAAATTGATATGCTTTCTATAGAACAATATTTAAGTAAAGTTCGGTATAAAAAAGCAACTGACAAGCAGTATGACTTTTGGTATTTGGATCGTCCGATGAAGTTAGCGAAGAGTAACTTTATAGGTGAAATTTAATCTAATCCTATATTATATATATTGGGACTTTTTAATGATCTTGGAGAGGAAGGTTAGTACTGGCAGTGTTAATATTACACATTTTGATATTTTGCTATCTAAGTATGTAAAACAGAAAAACCTGGTTAATTATCTGCATAAAGGCAAAATCAGGATAATGTTTTAAAACGTGACCTTAACATGGATAATAATAGAATTACAAATCGTGAGAAAATGATTGATATTCAAAAGGGTTTAAACATGAAATAAATCATATGGGTGATGCTTTATAAGAGTTAATAAAGAGGGTGGATTGGAAAATTATGAAAACTATAAAAGATTAAGTGAACAAATAAAAAGTGGTTTTTGAAGGTACTTATACACGGATCGCAACAATTAATCAACAAATGGTAGGCAATAATGAACTAGAGACTACAATAAGTGGGGTTTCAAGGAAAATAATAGCTGCAGAGGATGAAAGAAGCAGAGCTTTCCATTTTATTTCATAATATGAACTTTCTCACTCAGAGGTGGTTCATTTCTACATAATAGCTACTCAGAGGTGGTTCATGAATACATAACAGTTAGATATTTCCTCCCTAGCTTTATATATTATGTCAAAATCTGGTATTTGTCACTCACAGATTGTATGCTTAATAATGGAAGTTTCTCTGTTAAATAGTTCAAATAAATAGTCCATGTCTCTGTTTGTTGAGGTTGGTATAACTGTAGTAGAGTTTACGGTTTGTGTGACTTGATAAAGTTGATGAGTCCATTTGTGGAGGAGTCATGGGTGTTGACGGGGTCTTTACCACTCAGTTCTGGCTGGATCACTTTGAACACATTCTTTCCAAGGAGAATTCTGGAAACAAACCGATAACGTTTATGATAATGAATATGAATATAGGTGATGTGTTGTTCAACACCATTCGTTATGTGTTTTTAATTACCTAATCTTGGAAATACATTGAAATGGGGTTACGTCTCCTTAACACATCATACTAAGTTATATTTAAACAGTAACATCCGAGGTAGATGAGGTGAAGGATGAAGCTTCACCCTCAGACATGCTTCCACCAGCAGAGAGAAGAAGGAGATGTGTTGAAGGATGAAGCTTCACCCTCAGACATGCCTCCACCAGCAGAGAGAGGAGGGAGATGAGGGAGATGAGGTAAAGGACGCAGCTTCAACCTCAGACATGCCTCCACCAGCAGAGAGAGGAGGGAGATGTGGTGAAGGATGAAGCTTCACCCTAAGACATGCCTCCACCAGCAGAGAAGAGGGAGATGTGGTGAAGGATAAAGATTTACCCTCGGACATGCCTCCACCAGCAGAGAGAGGATGGAGATGAGGTGAAGGATGCAGCTTCACCCTCAGACATGCCTGAATCAGCAGTGAAAGGAGGGATATGAGGTGAAGGATGAAGCTTCACCCTCAGACATTCCTCCAACAGCAAAGAGAGGAAGGAGATGAGGTGAAGGATGAAGTTTCACCCTCAGACATTCCTCCACCAGCAAAGACAGGAGGGAGATGAATTGAATTGGATTTTATAGTCGCACCAACAGCTAAGGTCATGTGGCGACATTCCAGCTTCCATTGGTGGAGGAAGACCCCAGGTGCCCCTCCGGGCAATTTTCGTGCACGGGCAGGCACTTGGGTAGAACCACCGACGTTCCGCAAGCCAGCTGGATAGCTTCCTCACATAAAGATTCCTTGGCCCCTGAGGGATCGAACCTACAGCAGTGAGGGGCAAGTGATTTCAAGATTTCAAGTCAGAGACGTTAACCACTCGGCCACGGACGCCCCTTGGGAGGAGGGAGATGAGGTGAAGGATGAAGATTCACCCTCAGACATTCCTCCACCAGCAAAGAGAGGAGGGAGATGAGGTGAAGGATAAAGCTTCACCCTCAGACATGCCTCCACCAGCAAAGAGAGGAGGGAGATGAGGTGAAGGATGAAGCTTCACCCTCAGACAATCCTCCACCAGCAAAGGGAGGAGGGAGATGAGGTGAAGGATGAAGTTTCACCCTCAGACATTCCTCCACCAGCAAAGAGGGGAGGGAGAGGAGTTGAAGGATGAAACTTCACCCTCAGTTCCTCCACCAGCAAAGAGAGGAGGGTGATGAGGTGAAGGATGAAGCTTCAACGTCAGACATGCCTCCACCAGCAAAGAGAGGAGGGAGATGAGGTGAAGGATGAAGCTTCACCCTCAGACAATCCTCCACCAGCAAAGAGAGGAGGGAGATGAGCTGAAGGATGAAGTTTCACCCTCAGACATTCCTCCACCAGTAAAGAGAGGAGGGAGAGGAGGTGAAGGATGAAGCTTAACCCTCAGACATTCCTCCACCAGCAAAGAGAGGAGGGAGATGAGGTGAAGAATGAAGTTTCACCCTCAGACATGCATCCACCAGCAAAGAGAGAAGGGAGATGAGGTGAAGGATGAAGCTTCACCCTCAGACATGCCTCCACCAGCATAGAGAGGAGGGAGATGAGGTGAAGGATGAAGCTTCACCCTCAGACATGCCTCCACCAGCAGAGAGAGGATGGAGATGAGGTGAAGGATGCAGCCTCACCCTCAGACATGCCTCCACCAGCATAGAGAGGAGGGATTGAGGTGAAGGATGCAGCTTCACCCTCAGACATGCCTCCACCAGCAGAGAGAGGAGGGAAATGAGGTGAAGGATGAAGCTTCACCCTCAGACATGCCTCCACCAGCAGAGAGAGGAGGGAGATGAGGTGAAGGATGAAGCTTCACCCTCAGACATGCCTCCACCAGCAGAGAGAGGAGGGAGATGAGGTGAAGGATGAAGTTTCACCCTCAGACATGCATCCACCAGCAAAGAGAGAAGGGAGATGAGGTGAAGGATGAAGCTTCACCCTCAGACATTCCTCCACCAGCAAAGAGAGAAGGGAGATGAGGTGTAGGATGAAGCTTCACCCTCAGACATTCCTCCACCAGCAAAGAGAGAAGGGAGATGAGGTGAAGGATGAAGCTTCACCCTCAGACATTCCTCCACCAGCAAAGAGAGGAGGGAGATGAGGTGAAGGATGCAGCTTCACCCTCAGATATGCATCCACCAACAAAGAGAGAAGGGAGATGAGGTGAAGGATGAAGTTTCACCCTCAGACATGCATCCACCAGAAAAGAGAGAAGGGAGATGAGGTGAAGGATGAAGCTTCACCCTCAGACATTCCTCCACCAGCAAAGAGAGAAGGGAGATGAGGGGAAGGATGAAGCTTCACCCTCAGACATTCCTCCACCAGCAAAGAGAGGAGGGAGATGAGGTGAAGGATGAAGCTTCACCCTCAGACATTCCTCCACCGGCAGAGAGAGGAGGGAGATGAGGTGAAGGATGAAGCTTCACCCTCAGACATGCCTCCACCAGCAGAGAGAGGAGGGAGATGAGGGGAAGGATGAAGCTTCACCCTCAGACATTCCTCCACCAGCAGAGAGAGAATTGATGTTTTAAGCCAAAGTCTTATCCGAGCTAGGGTCACTTTATTCATTTATTCTAAAGGCTTCGATCTAACGTTAGCAGTATTGGGAAGTGTATAGCTGTTCGAAGAAATGATTAGTATAGTTTAAGTAGGAAAAGTCTGAAATACTGTACGACTGTTCAACATTGGAAGCACTTAATTTGATGAGCCCCTCAACATTGGACAAACTGTATACCCGCCAACACTGGAAACATTGACGGACCCCGTAACATTGAACATACTGTATGCCCCTTCAACACTGGAAGCACTGAAGGTCCCATTAACATTGGACCATTTAAAGACGCTTCAACATTGGAAACACTGTAAACCCCTTCAACACTGGAAGCACTGAAGGTCCCATTAACATTGAAACATTTAAGGAGACTTAAACATTGGAAACACTGTAAACTCTTCAACACTGGAATGAGATATAGGGTCCTATAGAAACCACCGCATCCAAACACAATGGCATTGTAGGTCTGCACTGTACTACAAACAAGGAGAAATATTTAATTAATTATACAATGAAAAAGACAA
Source organism: Cyrtodaria siliqua (assembly GCA_037043455.1). NCBI lineage: Eukaryota > Metazoa > Mollusca > Bivalvia > Adapedonta > Hiatellidae > Cyrtodaria > Cyrtodaria siliqua. The sequence continues at coordinate 27,507 of JAWPHD010005630.1, read as the reverse complement.
ATACAACAGAAAGGGTGGCGAAGACAGTGTTACCGACTTGGAACGGTCAGTAGGCAATAATGCCTACAGGTTAGCTTGAATCGATTTATGTGTACACAATCCTCGCTATTATACTGTCTTCAGCGCCCAAATAGACAAGACAGTGTAAGCAAAACTGCATCCCATCAAATTGAATTCTCTAATAATAAAGTCCACAACCGGAGAAACTAACAAAAGAAACACTAAGATGTTGCTGTAAAGCTATATAAAATAAGAAACATCTCAGGATGTATCCAGAATTGTATTAAACAACCACAGCAGCTGCAGCCAAAAAGAAAACCAATCTAGAATACAACCAGAAAACCCGAGGGACGAAAACTCATGCACCTACCGCCCTTGGTCGGGGTTTCAGTAGGTGCAATCATAGAGTCCCAAGAGGTTGTCCAGTCATCGCACAAGGGAAAAGTGAAGCGTAGTGACTGACTGTAGAGGGGTCAATCACTAAACATGCAGCGCGTTGTAATACTAAAGGGTCGTACCCGTTTCTGACGAACTTCCTGATTAATTTTGTAAACTGGTCAGGAAACCCGCCAGATTCCTTTAACTTTCGAAGTTTATAGACCACATCTCCATAACATAAGGGTTGTGATATTCCTAGTCGAAGAAGTGTTTTAAGGTTGGTGTTGTACTTCTCCAGTTGGTTTTCGTTGCGGTGGTAGAATTTTGAGAAAGAGAGCACTGAAGGTCCCATTAACATTGGAACATTTAAGGACACTTTATCATTGGAAACACTGTAGAACTCCTCAACACTGGAAAACCTAAAGGATTTTTAAACGCTGAAAAAACTGCATGCTCCCTCAACATTAGAAGTAGTTTAGTTACAGAAATATGATAGCTGGTTGGCTTTCATACTTACCCATACTGATCAAAAGAAGTGATGTCCCATATCACACCTTGAATTAAGACCTTCATCTCATACATAGCTAAAAAACAAGAACATAATCAAATCAAGATACCATTATTAGTATAGTCAGGCATATAGTCAGATTTTAAGGTATATTCTGATTGGATTAATTACTCAAATCATCATAAATCCCTATAAAACATCAAAATATTATAGTTTCATCATAAAACAGGTTTATTTAGGATATCTTGATTGAATATTTCATTTTTTTCATGATAAAATTGTACTGATGGTATATTTACGGAAAGTACAATTTCTCTACTGCGATGCTGGGTGTGCCTACCTTCAGTGAAGTATTAGAGGCATTATCCCAAATTTGCTGGTCATTTTTGAGTGTATCTTTAACTATCTTAGATAGTTTTTTTCAGCGAGTCAGTCTTATTTAGAAATAGGGATTGAAGGCCAAAAGGCTATGGAAAATGCAATAGTGGCTACTATGACCATCTAGTAGAAATCTATCTCTCATTGGTTAAATTGCATTACTCGATAATTAGCTATATAGCGATATTAATCCTAATCATTGGCTTCTATCAAGTCATTGAGTACTTACTTTATGGCTTTCTATGCTTTTTTATTATTGTATATACATGATCATTTATGTGGTTTACTTATATTGCCTATTAATGCTGCCTTGTTTATCAAATATTATAAACTGGCGGGGATATCTTTATTTAGGTTAAAAGTGAGACTTGGTGCACTCTAGAACCTGGTTTAAACCCCCGGCGTTCTTATTTTTCCCACTGACCGTTTCAAGGCGGTTGTCAACCCTTTTGTGTTTGTGATGTTATATTGTGCCTTTCATTCATCTTTATAGTTTCTGTGTGTGTTTTCGGTTGACTGTCGTCCTTGACTGCTACTTTTTCTGTTCGATTGTTATATCTACTTTTGTTGAGGTTGTTCTACTTAACGGAGAATAGTTATAAAGGTGTCCTGATACGATGTTAGTAGAGAGTAGGAACCTGTTCGAAGTAGGGCTATTCTGTCAACAACTATACCGCCACATTTTACAACGAATGTACACCGTTTCTAAACCTACTGAAGACGAGGCATATAACTAAAACTCATCTCATTAAACACGCTGCGATTCCCTACACTACTAAGGATCTGACAAGATTGAAATGGAGGTCACGTCAGATTGACCTTACGATTAGCCAATTTCTTCCTACAAAATCGCTTGGTATATACTGCTTCATGCGCATGTCGCGTTTCAGTCAAACTTTGTGGAGAAGTCTACCCTCGGTATGGAAAAGGACAATGTCAGTAAGCTTATAAACCACAAATACGAGTAATTGCGTTGACAAACATAACACACCAACCATTATTGAATATTTACTGGATTTCCAAGATTGTTTGACGGAATTCAAAAGCGGTACAAAAAATAGCCCCGCTTCGTGGGGTTGAACTCGTTACCCAGACTAAAATTCACACTCGCGAATAATAATAATAGAAAGTCGCAATAGCCGACTTCACTACCACCTGAGCTAAACGGGCCAGGGATATACTATACACCATGTCCATACGTTACCCGTTGATGTGGTGGAAGTAACAACATTTTGTGGCGGAATAACGCCTCGGACGGGTGTAAATCAACATTGAAGCTAGGCAAACGATTATTTGCTTGTTCTTATTTATATATTCCAGAATTGTGACATAGCGCAAGATGTGGTCCATACATTTTTGAACACTCGCCTGGACGTTTTTTTGTCTAAACTTTTGTTGTTTTTACAAACATTCGATGAAATTATGGCTTTTTCTACCCAAACACAATAAATTGCACAGACAATTCAAAATTTAACCGGTCAAATGCATTAAATCGCGTTGTACAGTATTCTGTGAGGTAAAGAACACCCTACTACGCAATGTTTTCAAGTTTATTTGGTATCTTTAAAATCCAGAATGATAGACGTATTTCGGTCATTTTTAACTTCTGTTATAGTGAATGGTATACCCAATCCGTAGACCAGGATTTGAATTCACCAACCATTCTTGAGAATATTCTTAGACTTAAGTCCAAGTATGCAAATTTCAATAACAAATATTTCTATAATTTTAAACGTCCATAATAAGCTGCTATATATAAATACTATGCATACAAATAAATAACAACTTCATACGATTGTTTATCTTTGAAGAAATTGGGAATATTTGTGAATAAAATATGAGTACATGCGCTCAAGTTTAAGAACAGTCTGAAGAATGGTTGGTGAATTCCAGGCATGGCCTTGAATTCACCAACCTTTCGTGAGAATATTCTTAGACTTAAGCTCAAGTATGAAAATTTCAATCACACATATTTCTATAAGTTTACAAAATAAACGTTCATAACAAGCTGCTATGTATAATTATGATGCATACTAACAAATAGCTTCTTCTTACGATTGTTTATCTTTAAAGGGCATGGACATATTTGTGAACGAATTTTCAGTACTTGAGCTCAAGTCTAGTTTGAATAGTTTGAAGAATGGTTGGTGAATTCCAGGCCAGATCTATTCTACTTCCGGTTGCCCAACTTCCTCCGCTCTCGAAAAATATGTTCCATCATTTCTTTTCAAATATTTCTCAAATTCAATCACCTTACAGTCTGCTTTCGGACTGTTTCAGTGTTAAATAACGTTTATTTATTTCAAAATGTGCATTTATAAGCTAGATCTCATTTATTCCGCCACACGCGTATGAATATTTTATCATATCTGTAATGGCTATTTTAAGATTATTTTCGGAAAATACGTATGACGTCACAGTAAACACATAAGAAATGCGCCATTTAGGTTTTGAACTGAAGAGAATTTTAAAGGAGTTGCAGATGCTAAACATGGATTTTACCGTTAACATGTCGCTCAAAAAGGTTCTTGTGACGGAAAGAAGGATTAAATTATTTGATATGAACAAGAAATATACGACACAAAAAGGCTTATATCTCGGAAACAGATTATTTAGGAAACTTTGCCAGTGTCTTTATATCAATGAAAGATCTGACAAGTTCGAAAACCAGCTAGATCGTATTAATTTCACCGGAGTTATGGCCCTTGTTTTGTTAAAAAATGGCATATTAAGCCTTGTGAACACTCTAGCACCTTCATTTATTATTCGATCTTTACCAAACTTGCAAAGATTGTTAATATCAATGAAAGCGCGGAGAAGTTGAAAAACCAGCCAAATCGGTTCAGTAACACCGGAGTTATGGCATTCCCCTCCCACCCCCCTGAAAAATGCCATTTTTTGCCTCGTGAACACGAGCATTTTGGGGGCCTTTTTAACAGAGTACGTTTGATCGTAGTTGACAAGCACATAATTGTTGAAAGTCATTTTATTTTTTGTATTAAAAGAACGAATTTTCTGGCGTGGAAAACCCGTCAAATAAACGATACTGTGTTTTCAACGGTTATACGAAATACCAATTATATTAAAAGATTTACAGTGTACAAATTCAAGTTGCATTCCCAAACTTCCTGCGGTGTAGTGGAAACACCCATATCATTTACTGGTATGAGCCCTTGGTTCGAATCCAAGCAGGTATACAATTACATGTAACTTTATTAGCTTGCACATTGTAAATTTTGTCGGTTGTAAACAAACCACAAAAAACACTGAATTTAACACTATCTTTTTGAAAAAAGAGATCAATTCCTTTTCTCCATAGAACCATAGATGCATGCACATGTTCATTTGTTTTGGTACCCAGCTATTTATCGACAGAATTAAATATATTGACCTCGGGTTTTTGTGTTCAGCCATGATACACGCTGCATTATTGCATATATATATAATATATAAGAAGAGAGTGAATGGTAAATCATGGACCGTGATTGTCTCCCACATTTACTCAGACACTGTGCATGATTTATAACTTTTTTTTATATATATTTTCACACAGTGTATATGCAATAGTACAGGGTGTATGTTGACAAACCTGCAGTAATGGTGTATTAGCTAATATTCTAATTCTGTAGGCAACTTATCCAACATATAAGCACCCAAAACAAAAACCTGTCCAGACATCATGCTTCCAGTTTTTTCGAACAGCAGACTAATTTTCATAAACAATTAATACATGCTAGAGAATTCGTTACCAGTACTTTCAGGACTTTGATTTTATAACGCCCTTGATGTGGTGGAGGTTTTCTAAAACGTAGTAACGCTTCAGGTCAGGTAGCATATTAAAGATTTTTTTTTTCCATTGTTCAAGCACACACGCACGTTTTTACCGTCCGCATGTTTCGGCATTTGCTAGCTTACCATTTTAACAATTGGAAATGTTCTCTCCCTGGTTTACGTTATTAAAAATGTAAATTGAGCTGTCATAGACAACATGCCTACTGCTTGTTAGTGAACATGTTCTGGAGCATTTCTTATGAACGATTCAGTTGTTGCATCGCCTTTTCGAAGTAATAAAAGAGGCATACATGTGGTATTTTTTTCATCGACAACGGCGATGAAGGTATCAACGTTAGGTTTATGCCTTTAACTCTGTTTCACTTTAAGAATATGCCATAGTACAACATAGTTGGGCTGATATTTGTAAGGTAAAGGTATTACGTAATCTGATTGCATATAATTACAAGCTCTGTCAGTGTCTCAGCAAATAACAAGAGTCTTAAAAATGTAAAAGATTTAACTTGAAAAATGATAGAACTGTACTCGATAATTTGGTAAACAGGCAGGTAAAGCAAGGCATGCAGGTAAGTAGGTATGTAGGTACTTAATTTCAAATGTTATCTAGGCTGTGAGAAAACAAATACGTTATTTAAAGGGATACATGGCAATCTTGATTTATTGATACGGTATCATTTTGACTTTAAATATTATTGCATATATTTAGATACAATTTTGAGTTTTCAAATTGTCGTTATTCTAATTAGGTTTAAATATATTATTGTGGTGCAATATAACCAACAGTTAGTAATATGCAAAAGCAATTCTGTTCTATAATTATATTCTATTAGTAATATTAATGATTAAACAAATATAATTTATGTAGAAAAACTAACGGAACGCCGCGAGTTTTTAAAAAATAAAGTTTGCCGTGTGTCCCTTTAATAGAGACTGACTTGACATAGCGCGTACATGATTCCGACAATTTCGTTCATCTTCAATTCATTTATAAATTTAACCGAAACAGCGTTGGTCAATCATTTGTTGGTCTAGTCTATATAGTTTTGAGCTATACTATTACGCCAAGACAACGTGATCGTCAACAAACTAAAGCAACGCCTACTCAATCATTCTATGATTTAGCAGCATATAAAAGATTACGAAACACAGTTTATAATCTTAAAAAAACATGCGAAAGAACAACTTTCCTTTAATAATGTGGAAACTATAATTACTGAAACAAATATTACGGACAGACGTCAGTATTGGAAACTTTTAAAATATTTCATGAAGTCAAACAAAAATTCGGAAACTATTCCACCTTTTAAAACAGTCTTGATTTGCTAGAGCGTGTAATGATGTTATAGACTGCAATGGTCGAAATCAAGTTCTTCTTCAGCAGGGTTTCGTTATCACAAACTACGTAGATCTTTTTCTAAAATCTACCGCCGCAACGAGGGCCTGCTGGAAAAGTACAACACCAACCTTAAAACACTTCTGCGACTAGGCATATCACAACCCTCATTTTATGGAGATGTGGTCTATAAGCTTCGAAAGTTAAAGGGGTCTGACGGGTTTCCTGACCGCTTTACAAATTTAATCAGGAAGTTCGTCAGAAAAGAATATAACCCTTTGGTTTTACAGCGCACTGCATGTTTAGTGATTGACCCCTACAGTCAGTCAAAAACGCTTCACTTTTCACTTGTGCGATGACTGGACTAACTCTTGTGACTCTATGGTTGTACCTACTGAAACCCAAACTAAGGGAGGTGGGTGCATGAGCTTTCGTCCCTCGAGTTTTCTGGTCGTACCCCAGATTGGTTTTCTCTTTAGCTGCAACTACTATGGTTGTTCAGTACGATTCTGGATACATCCTGAGATGTTTATTTATTTTTATTGTTTTGTATGTGTTTCTTTAGTTAGTTTCTCTGGAATTGGACTTTATTGTTAGAGAATTCCTTTTGATGGGATGTAGTTTTGTTTACACTGTCTTGTCTATTTGGGCGCTGAAGACAGGATAATAGCGAGGATTGTGCGCATATAAAATCAATTCAAGCTAACCAGTAGGCCTTATTGCCTACTGACCGTTTCAAGTCCGTAAACCTGTCTTCACCACCCTTCCTGTTGTTTTTTGTCTCTTTCATTGTATTTTCAAGTCCTTGTTTGCAGTACAGTGCGGACCTATGATGCCATTGCGTTCGGACGCTGTGGTTTCTATAGGACCCTATATCTCATTTTTACCTAATGGCGATACGTCATACTCAATAACTGACCAAGAAAAAGTGAAATGCTTAAATGAATATTTTGTTTCAATATCATCAGTTGATGACTCTGATGTTGAATTATTTATTTTTCATTCAAAATCCAATAATAAATCAGAAACTATTTGTACAGAAGAATCCGAAATTGTTGATATTATCAAGATTTTGGACGTAAATAAAGCATATGGAGAGGATGAAATAAGTGATTAGATGCTAAAGGAGACCGTAAACACAATCTCAAAACCTCTATATGTACATAACAGATCATTAAGTGAATGTATTTTTTCCGACCTATGGAAATTTGCTATGGTAACGGCACTTTTGAAAAAGTCAGATTCTAAATTAAATAACATGTATTTAATTTAGAAATGATGTCTCGTGTGCCATTTTTAGATAAATGGACAATTATATACACACATTTATTTAACATAAAAATCAAAACATCTTCGAGTAAAATTGTACTAAACTTTTCGAATATAAAGGGCACTATTTCTGCCAAAAAATATTGTTTCTGATATTATGTTCACATCTACTGTCATCTATTATATCATTGGCAATGTTCATGCCTATAATATGCATTTGGATGAAAATTTCAATTAACCATACCCCATCCATTTTAGATTTTCTTTTCAAAGATGGCTGTCCAATAGTCCTTAAATATTAAATAGCTCGTAAAACACTTAATCAAATATTCTTGTCTTATATGCATCCAATATTGGAATATGCTTCCATTACATGGGATGGATGCACTGCTTTCGAAAAAGATAGCTTGGAAAAGTTGTAATATGAAGCAGCTCGTATTGTGACGGGACTGACCTCGTTTAATATCTGAAATATGATGGGTTTCCGATAGAAGGAAAATGCAAAAACTTATTTCAGTCTATAATGTTAAAAATGGATCCGTTCCAAATCATATCTCAAACATTTTCCCGCAGCTAGTATACAGTGCATACCCTCTCAGACAACTATGCCACTATTGCTAGGAGAACTGAAATATAATAACTCGTTTGTTCCGTCTTCTCTTAACCTATGGAATAATCTGTCATTAGAAATACGAAACTCGGAAACTACATCAATTTTCAAGAGAAGACTATTAATAGCTGTATTTCCGAGTACAAAGGTACCAAATACTACTTAAGTGGTCAACGCTTATTTTATGTTTAACATGCCAGAATGAGGAATTTGTGTAGTAAACTTAATAGCGATTTATACCTTAATCATTTACTCGATTCATCCGTTTGCGAGTGCGGTTTTGAAGTAGAAGATGCTGAACATTATTTTTTCCAATGTAATACTTTTTCACATACTTTCAAACTGTTTCAATCAACTCGCCATTTACACCCGTTAAATATAAGAACAATCCTTTATGGTCGCGAACAGTTAACTGACAGAGAAAACGAATCTCTCTTCAAAGCAGTTCAAACATATATATGGGAAATACATAGGTTTACATAGGTGTTTGTCTCTGATGTTTTTTCAACACTCGCAACACGTACTATGCGCGTATACTTGTTTTTATAGATCAGTGTCACTATACCAGATGATCTATGACGTCATGATTGCTAACTTTTGAAGAAAACCTTTTGGCTTACCTGATGTGAAATAATAATGGCGACGTTTTCGTGTAAAAACGGGGTATATGAATGAATTTTGTTCATATTATGTAACTTCAAGGATTACCTTATTAATTCTGGTGCATTTTCAGAAGTTTTCCAAAGTGTTTTCCAAAAGTACTAACTTTCACAAAAAAGTAATATCAGTCGAGGGTAGCGTACATTTTTAGCGTTCGAATGCGCTTTCTTTGGTAGAAAATGGTTAAGAAATAAAAGTCTTATCTCACTCTGAAGCTTTCAATGTGGGCGAATGTTTACACATTTTTTCTTCAAGAATTAGCAATAATGACGTCATAGACCATGTGGTATATTACATCGACCAAGTCACACTTGTAGATAGCGTTCACGCGTTTTTAAACTGACTGGAATTTAAATAGGGGGTAACTAGTCTTTCTCACTATTCTATCTCCCTTTCTTTCTCTTTATATTATGTTTACTTATTCAGCTTTTTTCTCTATGTTATTACACTCAGCCATATAATTTGCAATTTCAAAATGTTAACTGGGACGGGTTTAATCTGATGTTGGTAGAACTTGATACCCAACCCATTTGTCATTATAATATTTCTATTGTATATATGTTTATATTTGCTCTGTATGTAAAATATTGGCAGTAAAATATGTTTAAATCAAACTACACCAGTGACGTAGCATAGCCTGTTTTCAATCAATCTAATTAAAATCAGACCCTTTATCACACTACGATACTCTACACTACAAGGATGTGACAACTCTCCATTGGAGATCACGTGAGATTGACCTTACGATTATCCAATTAGAAATTGCTCGGTATTGACTGCATCACTGCGCATGTCACGCTTCAGTAAAACGCTGTGGAACAGTCTACGCTCGGTATTGAAAGAGACAATGTCCGTAACTTTTAGCTTATAAAACACAAAATAATTGCGTTCATAATACACCAACCGTTATTGAATATTTACTGGAAAAAAAATAAAGAAAAGATTGTTTGACGGAATTTAATAGCGGTACAAAAAAACCTACCGATTCGTGGGATTGAACCCACACTAAAATGACACTCGCGGGTATTCAGCCGAGCTCGATATCAACTGAGCTAAGCGGGCCAGATGTACTACGTCTTACCAGTTAGAGTACAAATTCTAATGTCGTAATAATTTCGGTGAAATATATATGTTCAAAACACACATGGCAGCGCCCATGATTTTCTTCGTATGTTGATATAAGACATGCCGTTTAGTGCATTTCTTTGAATTTATCGTGCAATCCACAGCAGTAACTCACGAAAACTTTATCTTTATTCGGATATAGATCTATGTGTATTATGTGGATTTTCGTTTCCAGTTCACTCGAGCGCCATCTGAAGCTCATATGAAACGCGTGATTTCATTGGTTGAATTTAGTTGATCTTCTCATGAATATTGATTAGATGAAAGGTCGATCTGACGTGATATACAACGGTGTAGTCAGATTCTATAGCGGAGAGTATCAAAGCGTAATCAGGATATGAGTTTAATGAGATTGGTTTTCAATATACTCCTAAAACGAGGTCGTCAGCGCTGTAGATACTTTTTGACTGCAATGAGTATTTTTCACTCATCATATTCAAAATCAACAAGTAACAATTAAGGAACATGTTCAGAGTAATGCCCCAGTCACACCAACCACGAATGCCTGTACGAATCCACTACACTACGGATGGATTCGTAGTGAATCCGTAGTGTATCCTGGGTTATTCGTGGTTATTCGTAGTAGTTCGTATGTATCCGTGGACCCACCCCGAGAGTTTTGGACAAGGTATTCGTAGTAGTTCGTATTTTTTTTCGAAATGCCCATCCGGGGGGCAACCGTAGTGGGTTCGGCGAGACATTCGTGGTTGGTGTGACTGGGCCATAAGAAAACATTTTGAAAAAGTTCATGCTTCCAAAATGGATGTGAATCCATTTAATACATTTTAAAAGAAACCACAATTCTGATAAAATGGATGTTAAGTAAAACGAAACACTGTATGTATGACCTTTGTTCTTCATGTAAGACCCATACTTAGAACAATTTTCATCATGTTAATATGTCCACAGGACAATACATGCCCATTTAATACTCATGATTTTTAAACTTGATGACTTAACATACTCACAATTTTAAAAATCTGAGGATTTTTGTGAAAACGGTATGAGTAAAACACTCAAAAACTAGCTTTATCTACAACTCTGGAGGTGCGAAGCTTAAATTGGCAATTTCCACCCTTACCCCGCTCGCCCCTCTTATTTTTATTGCATTTTTCAATATGTTTTGTTTGATTACTCTACTGCATGCATCGTCGGAAACTACGTTCGACTGCAATACGTGATTATTCTACTGCATGCATCGTCGGAACATACGTTCGACTGCAATACGTTACTCTTCATTAATCACGTAATCTATCACGCGCGTGTTCCGTCGATTTACTGCATATCACTTAGTTACTGAAAAACGGAGCTAAAAACAGAGCTAAACGCATAAACCTAATGTTGATGCCTTCATCGACATCGCCGATGAAAAACGCCACCACATATATGCCTCTTTTTCTTCTTCTTCGAAAACGTAAGACATCAACTCACTAGTTACTTCGTTTATAAGAAATACTTCAGAACAATTTTACTAACAATCAGTAGGGATGTTCGTGTCTATGACAGCTCAATCTACATTGTAAGAACGTAAACCAGGCAAAGAGCATTTCCAGTATATCCAATTTAATCGTTATATGTGTACCTAACAAATGCCGAAACATGCGGACAACAAAAACACCAAGAAAGCTGATATACTCAACGATCAGTTCCAGTCTGTATACACCACGGAAGATACAAGCAGTATCCCGGACAAAGGACCAAGCCCCTTCCCAGCAATGGAAAGGATCAGCATTCACCCCAACTTTGTAACCAAGCTCCTGAAGAACCTCAAACCCCACAAAGCCACAGGTCCAGATGGAATACCTACCTTCATCCTCAAGGCCTCAGCTAAGGAACTGGCACCGATCTTGAACAGACTATTCCAAACTTCTCTAGACATGGGAGATGTTCCCAACGACTGGAGGGAATCATTAATAGTCCCCTTTTCAAGAATGGAGATAAGAACATCGCCTCCAATTACAGGCCAGTTTCACTCACTCAGTAGTATGTAAGATACTCGAACACATCATCGACAGTAGCGTCATAAAGCACTTCATTCATCGCCAGATCCTGTGTGACAACCAGCATGGATTCAGATGTCGTCGCTCGTGTGAAACCCAACTAATCATCACCATACAGGGCATAGCCAGTCAGTTGCGTACAGGAAGGGACCGAGTAGACGTCATTCTCCTCCACTTCGGCAAGGCGTTTGATAAGGTACCCCACAAGGGATTACTTTACAAACTTCACTACTACGGAGTGAGAGGGACCACACTACTCTGGATTAAGGCATTCCTGGACCATATGAAGCAACAAGTTCTCCTGGAGCGCTACAAGTCTACTCAAGCTGATGTCATTTCAGGTGTTCCATAAGGAACAGTACTGGGACAATTATTATTTTTGCCCTACATTAATGACCTACCGGAAATAGTTTCCTCATCAGATGCTCGCCTCTTCGCAGACGGCTGTTTGCTGTGTAAGCACATCAAGAACAACGCAGAATCAGCACAACTCCAACAGGATCTTTCAGCCTTGGAATAATGGGAGCAGAAATGGCAGATGAAATTCCATCCTCAAAAGTGCACGGTGCTACACCTAGGTACTAACAGGAAGTTCTGTAAGAAAAACTCATACACGCTCCACAGCCACACTTTAGAAACAGTTGACCTTGGAAAGTACCTAGGTGTCACTATCAGCAACGACCTGTCATGGAAGACTCATATGGAAAATACAGCTGGAAAGGCTTCAAGAACAGTAGGCTTCTTAAGACGTAATCTGCGGGGATGCACCAAGAACGTGAGAGACGCTGCATACACTTCACTAGTGAGACCCACACTCGAGTATGCTTCTACAGTATGGGACCCTAACCTTGCAGAGGATGTCATAGGATCGAGCAAGTGCAGAGATGGGCCGCTCGCTTTGCTCACAACAACTACCAAGACAAGACCCCAAGATGTGTCACAAGGATGGTAAAGGACCTAGGTTAGGATACACTAGCCAACAGACGGCGAACTCACCTGCTCTCTTTGTTTTTCAAAATACAGCATGGTATTGTAGACTTAGATGCAAGCCAGATATTGCACCCCAACGACAGGCGCACCAGAGGCAGCCATCGTCTACAACAGCCGACAGCAACATACAGAGTATACAAAAACTCCTTCTACCCCAGGACCATCATCGAGTGGAACCACCTACCCACTTTAGTCACCGATGCTGCTACGAACTAGGAGTTCAATGTCGCCTTTGGACACTACCAGGCGACTCTTCTAGCCACTCAGTAGTCTTCTTTCGGCCATGTACATAGTTTTAATTTTGAAATACCGATTTTTAACTGTAAATACCCAGCAAAGGAGGCGGCTGTCTCACTCCCATCACAGGTCATATGTACATTTTCTCCAGAGAATCCTGGCCTTAACCGAAATAAGAATAAGAAGCGTTACTTCGTTTTAGAGTACCTCCACCACATCAAGGGCGTTAGACAAGCACAAATGACCGAAATACGTCTACAAAGTCATTCTGAATTTTAAAGATACCATATAAACTTGAAAACATTTCGTAGGAGAGTGTCCTTTACCTCACAGAATACTGTACAACTGTACAACGCGATTTAATGCATTTGATCGGTTAACTTTTGAATTTTTCTGTGCACAATGTTTGAAAAAACGACACACGTTTAGACAAAAAACGTTCAGGTGAATGTTCAAAAATGTATGGACCACATCTTGCGCTTTGTCACACTTCTTAACAAGCAAATAATCATTTTCTTACCTGCAGTGTTGATTTACAATCGTCCGAGGCGTTAATCCGCCAAAAAATGTTGTTACTTCTTCCATATCACAACGTATGGACAAGGTGCTATATAGAAAACCTAACGTCGCAATAATCTCGGTAGAATATATAGAGAATATTATGTCAGTGTTTTTTACTATCAAGTATGGCCGAGTGGTTAGCATATTTGCCTCTCGAACCTGGTTGGGTCACGTTTCCTGTTTTTCAAACATTATCCCTCAGTATCCAGCATACATGTTTCGGGCAAGATTCTGTGGAAGTATATGCCATCCTTCGGAGGGGATGTAAAGCTGTCGATCCCGTGCGCAGGGAGTGCCATACCCAACTGTGTGCACGTTGACAAGAGAAAAGAACAGGCGGCTCAGCACCACCCTTCTAGCATTCTGAGAGGGTGATGGGGCGGAGTATGCCCTCACTCACCCCCAATATTTGCCCAGCATTATGTGTTGAACCCCCAACAATGTGTTTGTGTCCTGAAATGTTTTAGTCACGCAACAACACATAACACAATAACATAGGAAAGTAGCTATTTTACTTATTAAAATGTCTTCAGCAAAAACAAAACACAAAATACACGTTCAAAATACACGCTATCAAATTCCTAACAGGTTATGTTGCCCCAACTCCTCCAATATCTGAAACTGTTTTTTTTTTATGTGTTTTGTGAATGCAGCCTGTGCCCATGGCATTGTGAAATAGTATACAGAAATAAACTTTTTTTTAATTTCCCTTGGTTTTAAGTTTTGTTTTTGGTAAATACAGACTAGTTTTGATACCAAAAAAACAAAAAACAAAAAACAGAAAAGCCCAAAAAATAAAATAAATAATTTTTATTGTTTCAGATAGTGAATTTTTTATATATAACTGTGAAAAAAGGATACTTTTTGGAATTGTGAATGGGGTCAAATTTCGGCCCCAAATTAGGCATAAAAAAACACTGCTCTAATATCTGAAACGACCTAGACCCCTACACAACTGATACATTATAATGGCCCGTGCTGTTACAAGGGGGTCGTAGCTGACCTGAAATGCATATATGGGGCGGGCAAACTAAGGGTCCGTTTTTTTTTTAAACTTATCTACTCGTGTGGTATTTGATAATTTTTAAAAAAGAAAAAGAATTGAGATTAACAGTTGACAAATTGAATTATCTACCTGCGCTGTAAAATAAAATAAGAAACAAATGTTGACCCTTAACCTCCACCACCTCTCGCTTCAGTTTTTATTGATTTTTTACTCTTTTTAAATTTGTTCAAATGGATGTATACAGTAGGCCCGGACAAATATGGCCTAAAAGTAGCTTCGCCGATGCTGTACATGGTACATGCCTCCATGAACGTTCGATAACTCTTGACTGTTTAAGCTATTAGGTCACAACTCACTGTATGCCACTTAGTCATGAAACCAACTCTAAAACTAAAAGAATAGTTATCGTCATTGTCCAAGATTCATGGCTTTAAACCGACCTCGGATCGCCGAGGTGGGTATCAAAGTATTTTGAGGAAAAATTGGTCGAGTTCACAAGAAGTACATTTGTTGTATGTTGTGTTTCATCCACCAATTCTGAGCGATTTGTCTACCACTACGTTTACAGTATACCCTGAAATAAACCTACTAGTGATAGCATGATCCAGAACTAATTGAGAACGCGATTGCAGAAATGTTTACCAAATGCCAACAAACTGACATAATATTCTATTTATCATGCAGATTATCCACATTTTCTGTATGAATTACTATTATTACATATTTCTCAGAATGTTAAGCTTATCGAGGACGCCGCGATGTTGTTGTTTTTGTTTGTTTTATGACGTCAGGCAACGTTACGTGCATGACGTCAGATAATGTTACGTACCGAGGGATTCCGCATTGATTTGTTTTATTGGTCAGTGCCTAATAAAGCAAAATGTATTAGGACATCCCTTTATTAGGCAGAAAAGTGCATATCTGCATGATAAATATTTTTCAGATACAAACTGAATGTTCCGAATTTTTTAAAAAACAAACATAACCGCGCCCATGATTTTCTTCGTATTTTTGATGTAAAACGTGCCATGTAGTGTATTTCTTAGAATTTATCGTGCAGTCTACAGCAGTAACACACGACGACTTTATCTTAATTTGGATATATGTGTTTCGTGTGGAGTTTCGTTTTTTCAGTTCACTCGAACATCATCGAAGTGCATATGTAACGAGCGAGTTCATTGGTTGAATTTAGTTGATATTTTCATGAATATTTATTAGATGAAGGTTGATTTGACGTTACCTCTCCTAGGCAGTGTTGTCAGATCCTATAGCGGAGAGAATCAAAGTGTAATTAGGATTTGATTTTAATGAGATTGATATATAACTTATATATTTTGAGAAACCAAACTCTAAACGGCTTTAACCAGCCAGGCCAAACGCCAAAAACTGGAATGTCGAATTAAGAGTTTCAAAATGATAATTCAATCACGGGTATTTTAAGAACCCGTTAATAACCTATACTTTTAATCGGCACATATTCATTATTATAGACCTAAACACCAGGATAGAGTTTTCATAAATAGTTGTGCAGTATAACTGTGTCGTTATTTGGCGGGTTAGTTTCTTTAAAAAGGAATGCGTTTTAAGAACTATTTAACAACCATTTAGTAAGTAAATTTATGGAATTGTGAGATATATTATAGTTTTTCTGTAATTCATTGTAAATTTCCTTATGTAGATTTAAAATGTAATGCTTAACTTTACACAATTTGTCGTGAAATAGGGCAAGGTTTATGCCTCAGAGTGGATGCTTACCTAGAAAGGCACCGAGAGTGAAGGGTGTCACCTTCTGCACTAGGAACGAGTTACTTGGACGGTTACCTTCACAAACCTGCACAAACAATGGTCCACATTATTTAAGAACATTATTTATCATCAGTTAATGAACTTCTCAAAATAAATACCAATAAATTACATTGAAATGAAAACAGATCACAAATGAAAAGCAAAAGAACAATGAAGGATGTATAAAAGAAAACGCTGCATACATTTTTATAAATGATGAACACTGAATGCATTTTTAAAGTGAATGTGAGCATTAAAATGCTATCTAATAAATGGAATCGATGACTACATTTATTTTAATGCATGCACTTATTCTGAAATACTTAATTTTATTAATGAACCGCAAGTGAACGAAATGCATTTTTGCACAGTTTTGCATTCGCCTGATTAATGAAGTACGAATGGAGTCAGGCCTCTAGCTAACACAGAGGCAGTTGCACACCGAGGCAGTTGCCTCGGTTAAATTATGGCAATGTACATACATTACATAAAAAACACTTTAATATCAATACATTATCAATCGTTGACAAAAATAGCATGCTTAAAATAAAGCTGAAAATATTGTCCTGAAAATGCAACAAAATCCAGGAAATCAAAACGAAATCCGCGACGCAGAGGGAGGTGAATGCCACCGGACACCAAAAACAAGAGATTTGCCTGGGTTGAATTTCATGGCTAGCTACGGGCCTGGGAGAACATTTGGAATGCAACTGTTAGCCAACCAAAATCGTTTTTGGGGAACTTGAACACATAAGGGGCATGTAACACAAATTGTATGTAACGCAAATTAATATAAAATACTGAGGGGTCAACATGAAACTAGTGTACATTGTTCAGTATGCATGCACAGTTACAACAGTTTCCTGTGCACCCCTGAAAATGCGCAGAGGATGCATTCATTTACCTTGTTTGGAAGAGTGAGATCAATGTCCTCGGGTGACATTTTTGCCGCCACCAGGTCCGCGCGGGCTACATCAACTGTCTTGCCTTTCATCAGCGCTTCTGTCTGTGCCAAGTAGTTGGCCGTCAAGATCTGAAATCGGAACACGGTCAGAAGTGTTATATTAAGTACAATTTTAAAGGGACACAACGCAACATTGCCGTTTTTATCAAGCATCAAAGTTAGCACCTTGGGTGATATTGTAGTTAAGTGATTTACAAATAACAGGACTCCGTAAATTAAAAGTAATCGAGACTGCCATGTATTCCTTTTATGGGAACATCTGAAGGAAAAAAGAGCAAGTTGTATCATTGTGAAAACCACAAGCAAAATCAAAACTGTGAAAACTTGGTTGTCAATAATACCTCAATTCCACAAACCTTGAAAGGAGAGGAGCTAGTAAGCATTGCTGTTGTTGTTTTTCATTCCAGTGCTTTACGGTTATAACACATTATTTGAAATGAATATGTTTAAGCCATATTTTTGGCTGTCAGAAAGGACTAGGCACTAGTGTAAGTCTGACTCTGAACTCTGCAGTACTGCACTGTCAGCATTTTTTCTCAAAGAAAACAATTTAACTGTAGTCTACCTCATGATGTAAGCCACTCTGGATGGGGTAGTGTGTCTCTACAGGTAGTATGACGTCACATGGTACCAATCTTGTTCCTGACAATGGAAAATGAACCTATAATTATATTGGTTTTGTTTTTATGAAAAAGAAAGAAAGATACAACAATGTTGTTTTGGCAAACATTTTTAAAAGACATAATCATATTTTTTATTTGCTAAAAGGCGTTAAATATAATACCAGTGATCTCCATTCTAATGCACCCATACTATAGGACACGTCTTGTGTGAAACAGCTCGTTAATCGACAATATATTTCATTGAATGATATAAGAAGGCGAGGTATGGACCTGATTATTGTACGCGACACACCTTCTCATTGTGTATGTATTCATGCATGCATCTTTATGAAGTTTCATTGTGTATGTATTCATGCATACATCTGTATGAAGTTTCATGGACCTGATTATTGTGCGCGACACACCTTCTCATTGTGTATGTATGCATACATACATCTGTATGAAGTTTCATTGACCTGGTTATTGTGCGCGACACACCTTCTCATTGTGTATGTATGCATACACACATCTGTATGAAGTTTCATGGACCTGATTACTGTGCGCGACACACCTTCTCATTGTGTATGTATGCACACATACATCTGTATGAAGTTTAATTGACCTGATTATTGTGCGCGACACACCTTCTCATTGTGTATGTATGCATACATACATCTGTATGAAGTTTCATTGACCTGATTATTGTGCGCGACACACCTTCTCATTGTGTATGTATGCATACATACATCTGTATGAAGTTTCATTGACCTGATTATTGTGCGCGACACACATTCTCATTGTGTATGTATGCACGCGTGCATCTGTATGAAGTTTCATTGACCTGATTATTGTGCGGGACACACCTTCTCATTGTGTATGTATGCATACATACATCTGTATGAAGTTTCATTGAACTGATTATTGTGCGCGACACACCTTCTCATTGTGTATGTATGCATACATACATCTGTATGAAGTTTCATTGACCTGATTATTGTGCGCGACACACCTTCTCATTGTGTATGTATGCATAAATACATCTGTATGAAGTTTCATTGACCTGATTATTGTGCGCGACACACCTTCTCATTGTGTATGTATGCAAACATACATCTGTATGAAGTTTCATGGACCTGATTATTGTGCGCGACACACCTTCTCATTGTGTATGTATGCACGCATACATCTGTATGAAGTTTCATGGACCTGATTATTGTGCGCGACACACCTTCTCATTGTGTATGTATGCATGCATGCATCTGTATGAAGTTTCATGGACCTGATTATTGTGCGCGACACACCTTCTCATTGTGTATGTAAACATACATACACCTGTATGAAGTTTCATTGACCTGATTATTGTGCGCGACACACCTTCTCATTGTGTATGTAGGCATACATACATCTGTATGAAGTTTCATGGACCTGATTATTGTGCGCGACACACCTTCTCATTGTGTATGTATGCACGCATGCATCTGTATGAAGTTTCATGGACCTGATTATTGTGCGCGACACACCTTCTCATTGTGTATGTATGCATACATACATCTGTATGAACTTTCATGGACCTGATTGTTGTGCGCGACACACCTTCTCATGGTGTATGTGTGCATACATACATCTGTATGAAGTTTCATGGACCTGATTATTGTGCGCGACACACCTTCTCATTGTGTATGTATGCACGCATACATCTGTATGAAGTTTCATGGACCTGATTATTGTGCGCGACACTCCTTCTCATTGTGTATGTATGCACGCGTGCATCTGTATGAAGTTTCATTGACCTGATTATTGTGCGCGACACACCTTCTCATTGTGTATGTATGCACGCATGCATCTGTATGAAGTTTTATTGACCTGATTATTGTGCGCGACACACCTTCTAATTGTGTATGTATGCACGCATGCATCTGTATGAAGTTTCATGGACCTGATTATTGTGCGCGACACACCTTCTCATGGTGTATGTATGCACGCATGCACGCATGCATCTGTATGAAGTTTCATTGACCTGATTATTGTGCGTGACACACCTTCTCATTGTTTATGTATGCACGCATCTGTATGAAGTTTCATGGACCTGATTAGTGTGCGCGACACACCTTCTCATTGTGTATGTATGCAAGCATCTGTATAAAGTTTCATGGACCTGATTATTGTGCGCGACACACCTTCTCATTATGTATGTATTCATGCATGCATCTGTATGAAGTTTCATGGACCTGACTGTTGTGCGCGACAAACTTTCTCATTGTGTATGTATGCACGCATGCATCTGTATGAAGTTTCATGGACCTGATTATTGTGCGCGACACACCTTTTCATTATGTATGTATGCACGCATGCATCTGTATGACGTTTCATGGACCTGATTATTGTGCGCGACACACCTTCTCATTGTGTATGTATGCACGCATGCATCTGTATGAAGTTTCATGGACCTGATTATTGTGTGCGACACACCTTCTCATTGTGTATGTATGCACGCATGCATCTGTATGAAGTTTCATGGACCTGATTATTGTGCGCGACACACCTTCTCATTGTGTATGTATGCACGCATGCATCTGTATGAAGTTTCATGGACCTGATTATTGTGCGCGACACCCCTTCTCATTGTGTATGTATGCACGCATCTGTATGAAGTTTCATAGACCTGATTATTGTGCGCGACACACGTTCTCATTATGTATGTATGCATGCATGCATCTGTATGAAGTTTTATAGACCTGATTGTTGTGCGCGACAAACTTTCTCATTGCGTATGTATGCACTCATGCATCTGTATGAAGTTTCATGGACCTGATTATTGTGCGCGACACACCTTTTCATTGTGTATGTATGCATGCATACATCTGTATGAAGTTTGATGGACCTGATTATTTTGCGCCACACACCATCTCATTGTGTATGTATGGACGCAAGCATCTGTATGAAGTTTCATGGACCTGATTATTGTGCGCGACACCCCTTCTCATTGTGTATGTATGCACGCATCTGTATGAAGTTTCATGGACCTGATTATTGTGCGCGACACACCTTCTCATTATGTATGTATGCATGCATGCATCTGTATGAAGTTTCATAGACCTGATTGTTGTGCGCGACAAACTTTCTCATTGTGTATGTATGCACGCATGCATCTGTATGAGGTTTCATGGACCTGATTATTGTGCGCGACACACCTTCTCATTGTGTATGTATGCACGCATGCATCTGTATGAAGTTTCATGGACCTGATTATTGTGCGCGACACACCTTTTCATTGTGTATGTATGCATGCATACATCTGTATGAAGTTTGATGGACCTGATTATTTTGCGCCACACACCTTCTCATTGTGTATGTATGTATGCACGCATGCATCTGTATGAAGTTTCATGGACCTGATTGTTGTGCGCGACAAACTTTCTCATTGTGTATGTATGCACGCGTGCATCTGTATGAAGTTTCATGGACCTGATTGTTGTGCGTGACACACTTTCTCATTGTGTATGTATGCACGCGTGCATCTGTATGAAGTTTCATGGACCTGATTGTTGTGCGCGACACACGTTCTCATTGTGTATGTATGCACGCGTGCATCTGTATGAAGTTTCATGGACCTGATGAGTGTGCGCGACACACTTTCTCATTGTGTATGTATGCACGCGTGCATCTGTATGGTTTCATGGACCTGATCATTGTGCGCGACACACCTTCTCATTGTGTATTTATGCCTGCATACATCTGTATGAAGTTTGATGGACCTGATTATTGTGCGCGACACACCTTCTTTTTTTGTATGTATGCATGCATACATCTGTATGAAGTTTCATGGACCTGATTATTGTGCGCGACACATCTTCTCATTGTGAATGTATGCATGCATGCATCTGTATGAAGTTTCATTGACCTGATTATTGTGCGCGACACACCTTCTCATTGTGTATGTATGCACGCATGCATCTGTATGAAGTTTCATGGACCTGATTATTGTGCGCAACACACCTTCTCATTGTGTATGTATGCAGGTATACATCTGTATGAAGTTTCATGGACCTGATTAATGTACGCGACAAACCTTCTCATTGTGTATGTATACATGCATGCATCTGTATGAAGTTTCATCAAAGTCCCTGCAGAATGTTTGAAGTTATGACTGAGACATGATTGCTTCGGATGGATGAACTAACGGACAAACTAACGGACGGACGGATGGTGCGATTACTACATGCCTTCTCCGTTCGAGTGCATAATTATATCATTATTTGTCGTTCAGCTGTAAACTAGAAATCTGTCCATGGCTAACGTTATATCCCTCCTCAGCATTCGGTAGTGGGGGCATAACAAACTAGAAATATCATTGATTGTGAATGCCCCCGCTGAAATTCTAAGTCAAACACAGGGCCATAATTCTGTAATAAATTAGACAATCAACAATGGGTAATGTAGAAGGACATAAGGTCATCAGCTGTTATGCGTATATAACGTTTGGGAACATCCCATTTAAAACTGTTTGAGGAATGCAAGTAAATAAAATGTGTTATGTGACGGTAAGCGACGCGACGACAATGTGTTACGTGACGTAACGAGACGTTACGGACAACACGTAACGAGGCGTTACGGACAACACGTAACGAGGACCAGGCGTTACGGACAGCGTTAGGCGTTACGGACAACACGTAACGTTACGCCTCTTACGGACAACACGTAACGAGGCGTTACGGACAACGTTATTCTTATATAGGTAAATATATATATATTGATCATTACAAACATATACTATTTAACACGATCGTTCATCGTGAATAATGTATCTTTTCAAGCACTTAAGAATAACAGGCCTTTCATCCATATATATAGGACACTAAATACTTTAACATAGGCCACTTGTGTTACCTGTCAGCTAAGTCAACATGAAGAACCAGATACCAGATTTTCATAGATATAACCTTATTTCATAGATATTTCTATCGCAAAGTCTAAAAAGGATGCCATGTTACGCAACAATTCCTCAACTGTAAAACAAGTATGAAAGGGAGTGGAGTGCGCGGTCCAGTGGTAGAGTGCAGAACTTCCTGATCGAGAGGTCGTGGGTTCGATCCTCCGTCATGGCCACGTTATTTATCCTTGAGCAAGATAATTAATCCACATTGCTTAGTACTGGTTCTACCCAGGAAGCCATCGAGAGTGATTAATCCAAATTGCAAGAACTTGTTTCGCAACCGATGTAAAATAAATATGTTTAAAATAAACAAGTATGAAAGGGGAAATTTGGCATCGCCGACACGATAAATATAAAAATATTTCAGTTTCGGTTTGATTGAGACTGTTCATGAACGGTGTTAAAAAGTGCTTGCTACCGTTCACGTCCTCGAGCCCCGGGTTGAGCAGAACTCAATATTTAAAATGTCAATAGTACAGAAATTTGAGCCATCCCGAAGATGGTATGCATTTGACGGTGAACATAGAACCTTCAATGAGGTATTTTCATAACAAAATGCTTTGCACTAAACGAGAAAACAAAGGGCGAAATAAACAAAACGGAATTTAGTAAGGAGCAGAGGTTATGAAACCTGCAAGTAACAGTCGAAAGACTAAATTAAAAAGCAGGCAACATATCCTAAGAGTGATTAAACAATACTCGGAATCTTTAAAGCCTGGAGTAGTGGAACCACCTATTCGAAATTAAAGTAAGAAAACAAAAGTATTTGAGAAAGTATCTGGAAATAAGTATCGAACTCAGCGATCTCCAAAGACCGCAATGAATAGCAGTTCTGATTGGAAGCACGGGGAGACGTTTTGTGGCTGCCACATTGCATAGGCAACACTACTGTGATATATGAAAGGAGTATGAAGTGTCACATTTCATCTTAACATGTACCTTGATGCAACAGCTGAAAAAATGTATGCTGGCCATTCGTTCCTGCTTCACCCCAAACAATTCCTGCAGTTTTATAGTTGACAGGTTGACCACTGCGGGTGACAGACTTTCCGTTTCTGTCTGTGTCAATCATCTGTACATAGGCTGGAAATCGGTGCATGGACTGAAAATATAGAGAACAGATGAGGTCGCGTATTTGCATTTTATTTCATACAATACAGGAGCTGATGTTCATGTGGGACAGTGGGCTGAAGTTTAAGAAGTTGTAACACGTGTCCGATAAATACAGCCACGTGTTCTATAAAATGTATCAACATCCCTTTTTCCTTTCCGAGTAACCCATTCTCAGATGAAGCATTATATAGAAAGCATGAAATTAAATTTAATTGTATAGGTTGCGGTATTCTAAATATAGCACGGGCTTGGCCACGCCCCATTCCAGGATGACCTGAGTCAGAAGTGAAATGTCTCAAAAATTAAACAATGTCAGATAAATGTTTCAAAATACATTTTCAGAGTTGTTAATTAAATAATAAATAACATTTAATAAAATGAGAGCATTTATTTTTACCAAATGTATTTTTTAAACATGAAATGGTGAGATTAATCCCCACTCAAAACCAGGTAAATCTATACTGCGGTTTTGCACGTAAACAAATATGGCGGCCCCCATGGAAAGTTCTGGGAAACATGCTGAATTTTAACTTTTACCAAATTGGATTTGGACTTACCTTGAAAATAAGACACATCTTTGTATGTTTATTTTTATTTTTTATTTTCGGAAAACCTTGCATTGTGACCTACGGGAAAGCAATAAGTGAACCGCAACCTTTACCAGGACAGATTCAGTTGTAAATTCCTCTTTATGCTCATTGTCTTTAGGAAACTTCCATCGCAGTGTGACACTGTGAGTGGATAGTTCCGACCACTACATGATGAAATTACCATAAAATCATCGTAATAGTCGAGCCTTATAGTGAAGTAGTCCAGATTGGACTATATATTAATTTGACCAACACCATTGTCAGTCTCATGAGTTATTCCTTCCCAACGTACTTGAACTTACTCATTACAAGTTGGGGACACATGTCGTTGTCGAGACTGGACATGACATATTTCGTCAAAAGTAGGTCACATTGACTGATACTATGCACGTCATTTTAGATGCATATAAGGAACATTCTGGCGGAGGT
This sequence comes from Cyrtodaria siliqua, assembly GCA_037043455.1. NCBI lineage: Eukaryota > Metazoa > Mollusca > Bivalvia > Adapedonta > Hiatellidae > Cyrtodaria > Cyrtodaria siliqua. Next base: position 2,244 of record JAWPHD010005630.1, on the reverse strand, counting down.
TATTGAAAATCTTGCAAGAAACATGCAATATACGTATGTTGTAGTTGAGACCGGACATGACCTTTATTTCATCCAAAAAAAGATCACAGCGGCCGAAAAAATTACATATATGATATAATATGCAAATAAGGAACATTCCGGTGGAGTTTGGTGAAAATACTGCAAGTAATGAAGAAGGTATAAATAAATGAAAGTCGGACATGTGGACGGACGAACGCACCGACAGACGACGCTCCAGACAATTTTTCATTTGTTCAAGATCAAAAAATTAGCCACTTATACAACAATAGACTTACGGAATAAATTGAATTGAATTCCCTTGTGTTAAGCAACACCCACTACCACATACATTAGTTTGATGTTTGAATGGTCTTTTACGTCATTTTCAGCACGTGTTAGGTCATAATATGACGGTCGATTTGTTTATGGTAGAGGTAGACCTCCCATTTTTTTCTGGGTAAATCAGTACTGTATACATCCCACCATCCCGTAGTGAACGTGTTCGCAGACATGCATACACGCCGACAACACTGTGGTCGGAGAAGAAAGAAATCAATAAGTGTTAGCCCAACTCAACACTGTATTTGCAGAAATACTAAGTTAGGGTAACCCACCAACCTGATCATATGGCAGTATGGCATGCGTCTCGGCACCATGGAAGTTGATGTACCACACTCCCAGTAGAGCTAGTATCACAGGAATCTGCAAGTTTATGTTTGTAGCGTCAGTCATATATCAGTTTACACGTACAAGTGTTCAATTAAATATTTAGAAAGTCAACCCGCATATTCAATACGATAATCAACACTATTATACATGCTTGGAATAGAAAGCTGAGTCATGGTGTGGGAACATTTCTATGGGCGGACAGACATACATATCAAACCACCTCCTAAAGCTTTGTTTACTGGGGTGTAATCGTAATGCTCGTCTTTAGGGCTATTCCATTTAAACATACATGGGAACCTAGAAAGGAACGTTTGAAACACCCACCCATAGATGAAACTGAGTTAAGAACCTATTGTTTGGGGCGCTTGTTTCAGCCAAAGGTTTTTCTGCAGTAACCTGAGCAATTTAAATAATACGTACATCAGTTATATATCATTAGAACTGGCATTTTTAGTGGTAAATAAAACTACTTTACTTTTGAAAATCAGTTGAGAAATAAATATTTTACAGCCAAAATGATTTTTTGATGGGGCTTTTCCTATGTAAATTCCTTGTTGGTAGGACAGCAGAAAATTACAAAATGTCAAATAACTTCAGTAAAACTTGATATTTTGCTATAAAACTTTCAGGGTGTCTTAATGTACTAATATCCAACAATTTAAAACGATTTTTTTGAATAGAAAATCTGAAAAAATATATTTTTCGAATTTTTCATGCAGCAGAATTTTGCATTGAAAATGACCCATCAAAATCAACTTTCGCACATGAAATTTTTATTTCTCAACCGATTTTGAAAAGTAAGGTATTTTTATTTACCACTAAAAATGTCTGTTCCCACTGATATATAACTTATATAGGTAGTAGATTAATTTTTATCTTAAAAGTCCAAAAAGCCTTTGGCTGAAAACAAGCGCCCCAAAACAATAGTTTCGGAAAAATAGGGTTCACTAGTGCTTAGATGTTTATTAAATTGCCTTCCTGTGGTCCAGGGTATGTTTTTAATGGAAAAGCCCTTAGAGCAGGTACCTAACAATATTTCTTACATTTTTTTTCCAGGGGAGCTGTATGAAAAGTGCTGATCCATAAAAATATCCTCCACTCAGCATGTCTACAAAATTATCCATACCTGCAATACGAATAATTCCTCAGTATAATAGTAAACACAAATTTATTTGATAATAAGCAATGAAAAAAAGTACATTCTATTCAAACAATGATTTGAAATGGATTATAAAAAGTTAAAAGGAAATGACTGCCAATATAACTATATTAAAAAAAATTGTTTCTATTTGGGTATAAAATAAAAATATCTTAAATCTATGTTTTGTAGTCGGGCAAAAATGTGTAAAGCGGCTTAGTTAGCCTCCCTTGTTGTTCTACCGTAGTTTTAAAAATCATAAAATAAAAAAGAAAATGTGTTTGTTTTTGTCGTGAATAACGTATTTAATTTTTATCTCGAAGTGAGGAAAATTTTTATATGCATTCGTATTCGTGAAAATATAAATTCACTCCAAAACAACAAATATCCTCTATATACGACCGCTGGCCGAAAACGTTTGTTTTTGTGGACACATT